>PVJO010012430.1:0-55300 GCA_004026905.1 Hystrix cristata
CCAGCATCATTATATTTCTCACTTTTCTAAAAATATTCAAAAGTATTTTATATAGTCACCAAATTCCTTACATCTCACAAGTGGAGAATTAGGGTAACCAAATGTATCTGTGTTCCATATTACTTTAAAGAGTTCACACCATAGACTATCAGCACTCTTCACCTTATCAGGGAAGATCATGGCAACTTTAAATCTCCCCAAATTATGCAGCCAACTCCTGAAAACACTAAACCAAAAAGAAAAAATCATCCTCACAATTCTGTTTCTCTAGAGCAATTCTTGATACAAAAAGAATGGCTGTATATATAATATATAATTATAATCTGTATATATAATTTGGAGAGTTAGAGGATCCAGTGAGAATCTGTGTTGGAAAGCCAATGGGTCTGCATTGGAAGGCTGAAGATTTTGCACTGGAAACTTGAAGGAACACAATACAAATGTCCAAAACAATGGCAAAGACCAGAGTTTCTATGATCAAGAAAAGGGAAGACTTCCCTCTTTTTTCCTTTTTTATTAAGTTCTATTCAGGCTATAAGCCTTTGTGCCACCATCTATGGTGGCCCTTCCCTTCTCAGTTTGTGACCTACATGTCAATTGTCCACAACACACTCAAGAGCTAGGCTGTTCTGTAGGCAGTTCTTATTGAAGTCAAGTTTACGTATCATAATTAACTATCAAAACGGGCTTAAATTTTTTAAAAGTTTTTTTTTATTGGGGAGGTTAAAATAAGTTGGGCTGAGACTTCTGGAGGAAAGGAGGGGAAGAGAGAGGGAGGGAGAGAGGAGTTTTGGACTTTGGGATTGCTCAGTTAGTCCCTACAATGACAAAGCTAATTTCTTACAATATATATATTTTAAAATATATATGTGTTTTGTGCCTGTACATGTGTGTATTTATGTGCATCTTCTACTTCTGCTTTTCCAATTAAATCCTGATTGATAGATATGGTTTGCGGTGCCAACCTCAAAATCTCAAAGCAGGAATTTGAAGAGCAGGTTTGGGGCTGAGAGATGATAAGTTAATAATCAGCACATGTAGTTGTCCACTGAAGGACAGATTAGTCATTCTGTGACCTCAAACAGGGGTGAGGTTGGAGAGAGCGGTAGCTGCTACTTCTTATGGGTCAAAGGAAAAAATTTTCAGATTGATTAATGCAGTGGGAATCCCTGCAGCTTTGCCATTTGGGAACTACTGAAGCAACTAGATGAGGTGATTGCATGCTTCATGTGGCCTGGGAGAGGCAGCTTGGTGTCCAAAGCACAGTGGGCTCAGCAGCTGGAGCAATAATAGCACAGAATTTAGCATAACACTGAGGAGGAGAGAGACTTCTTGCTGCATCCCTGATCAAATAACCAAGGAGAGGCAGTCCCCTGGCAGATGGGATTACCTTTTAGGTCTTCCAAGGCAAGACATGCTCCAGGGCCTGTAAATTCTTTTTACCCCCTACCAAGCTGCTGTTGGTGACGGGCTGGCAGGAATGCAGCTATATCAGAATTCATGGCAAGAGCTCTTCATCAACTCAGCTTATGAGAGCCCCAGTTTTAGCAGCAGCAACACTGCAATGATGGCCAGATTAGCCTAGCACTAATGATGTTCCCAGTACATTGTAGGAGTCCTAGAATTATCATGCCCCTATTTTGGTAATCTTAATCTTTCACAAGAAAACAAAGCAAGGCACCAGCTTTAGCACTTGGAGGCCAGAGCAGTAATATATGTGCATGAAGGGGATTAGGATAAACTCTAATAAACCAGAGAGTGCCTGAGCTATCTAAAGAAGCAAAGTACACACAGGTCTGGCCTATTTCTCCCAGGAAGGGGGTTGGGCAACTTTTGCCAAATCTTCTGCTTTTCTTTGTAAGCCAGAAAAAAAATCAAGATCTTGACACATCTTGCAACTATTGAAAGTATTTCAAAATTATTTCAAGCACCCTGTGGTGCAAATATAATGCGTCCATGGGTATCTGTTTATGTCACAGGCCTCATTGCCAATAAAATTTGAGATAAAGTAGGCTTAGTTTACTCTGATTCCCTTTCCTTTTTCTTTTTCCTGTCATCTGAGCCCTCCTCATCTGTCTGCTGTGGAATGTCTTCAGTGCTTTGGTTTTGCTTTCAAAATGCATTTTCATTGACTGGCCATCTCAAATCATATTACACAGTAATTTGAAAGAGGAAATATAGCTTCTCATTTTAATAGCTTTTAGAATTCAGACAAGAAAACACTGAGACTCATCTGACACATTTAGTTTAAAAGGATCTAGTGATGAATTCAAATAAAGGTTCAAATTTTAAGATATATTTTGGGATATTTTATATTTTTATTTATTTTTTGTTATCTGTTTTACGGTCTCCCAACAGCACCTTATATCATGCAGACTTAAAAGAGCTATCAGGGAAAAACGTGCAATACTACTGAAAGCAATTATCTGAAAGTGCTTATTTTGATGGTTCTTCTCTGAACACTAATTAACAGCTGGCAGGAGCTGTCAGTCCTCTCTTTTACCTATGGAATGTGCTACCTGACCTCAGTTATACAAACCCATACTCATCTGCAGTAAGCACTTTATGGAATTCCTTCTGAAAAGCCACTTTGAAATTACATCCTGAATGTACCTGTGGGTTGCAATAATTAAAAGAAGAAAATAAAGGAATTTTAGGAAAGGCCTTCATATAGAAGATGACTATCAGTTAAGTTACCTGATTTTAAAATACTCTGCACCAAAATGAATTTGAATATTGGCAGATGTTTAAAGAGGAGTTATTTCAGACAAAGAAGCACAGAAAATAAATTTACCTCTATAAATGCTGGCAGAAGAATTAGGAGTTCAAAACGGATTTTCTAATATGTGCGAAGAATGAAATGTCTTGTTTTTGTTTTGTGTCTGAATGTTTTTTACATAAGCAGAGTTGAACATAGAGCAGTTTAAAAACAAATCTGAACAGTTAGTTCTCTGTGGAGAATTTTTAAAAATGTATCACTACTTTTAAGAAGATGATGAAGAGAAGGAGGAAAAGAGGAACAGGAGGAGAGAAATAAAGTACAGGGCTAAAGTGTGAATTTTACAAGGTAATGAAATTCAAGTCCAAGGAGAGTAAGGCATGGAAATTATACCCTCTTTCATGTGTAGTAGTGCAAGAATGCTTTGATTACAAACATTGATGAAGTCGTCTCACTAAATATTTTCAGATTGCAATGTTACAGGGAAAGAAGCTATGTGTCAGGCTAATTCATACAGAAACCATCTTATCCAGGCAAAGAGTGGTCTCCAAGACCCCTTTCAGCAGTTCTTATGATCACCTGCACCGCATACTAACTAATTTCTTCACTTTAATTTGCCTATTTGCTTGAAATTATTCTAAGAGGCTGTGAAAACAACATTGCCGATGCAAACGCCACTGGCTCATCTATTAATCTGTGTGAGTTCTTTCCTGTTGCATGTACTTGTAGAGGTCAGTGTCCAGACATCTGCGTGCCCTGTAGTTGGCTACTTGGTATGTCTTCAGTATGCCAATGGTTTCTGTAATATTGTCCTCCGTTAAACTCAGAAAGCTTAAGATACAAGTGAGGAGCAGAATGAAGATTCTTAGTGGGGATGTAAAAGTTGGAAAACTTGAAGTAATGTTCTTTTCTTGTTTGCTGAGTCACTGTGCCACTTTTATTTTGAGTATTTGTTTCTCTACCTGTGAAGGAGCCATAGAAAAATGGAGTGTGCATGTTCCATATTGGAAAGACTTCACCTTCAAGTAAGTGTACAATCTTGATTCCACCATTTATTGGTTGCATGGAGGCTGGTGATACATTTGGTTATCTCTGGTCCAGTTTCCCACCGTAAAAGGGGAATCACTATCTTATACCCCCCGGGACATTGTGATTTGGCCAGCATACTGTTTAGCACCTAGAAGGTAGTTAAAAGTGCTACCTATTGTTATCTTTATAAAAACAGGCATCTCATCTTGTCCCATCTGTTCTCTTTTCCTGCCTACAACACTGTACAAGGTGCAAATACTTTATATGCAAAGTTCTAGACACCTTCAGGCAAAACTATGTAAACTACTTACAAGTTTAGAAGAGCTTATATATTTACTATTCCATTTGATTTTCAAGAGTTCTTAGTATTTTTTTTTTCCTTGTGTTTTTGGTGCTGGCGAACGAACTCAGGGCCTTGTGCTTTCTAGGCAAGCACTCTAACCACTGGAGTAAATCTCCAGGCCAAGAGTTCTTAATAATAGGGGAAGTACCATAATCTTCATGTGTCAGCCTCTGTTATATAACCAACTATTCTAAAGTAAGTAGCCAAAACAACACTATTTCATTGCTTACTATTCTGTGGCTCAGAAATTCAATTGAACTCAGAGAAGGTTCATCTCAGATAACTTACAGTATTTGAAACCCAGCTGAGTTATGTTGGCTGAGCAGTGCTGGGGCTGATGAAACCAAGACAGCCTCACTCACATTCCTGGCTTGGGTCCTGGCTGTCAGATGGGTGCTTTGTTCTCTCCATGTCGTACTCTACTCACATGGCTCCCCTCTCCAACAGAACAGCCTGGTTCTGAAAGAGCAGAGCATCAGGTCCCTTAAGGCCTAGACTGGGACCACCACGCCATCTCTTCTGCTCAATCCTCTTTGGTAAGGTGAGTTATAAGTCCAGATTCTAGAGAAGAGGAAGAAAATTCCACCACTTGATGTGGAGAATGGCATGTGTGCATACAGGGATGGGTGGAAATCTGGGAAGCCACCTTTGCATATAATCTGCCAGACTTTTTTCACTGGAGGAAATTAGTTCAAAAGAAGTTAGGCCACTAGTTTAATGAAACACAGTCAATAAATGGCAGATCTAGGGAGAAAATTCAATGGTGATAAAGAGACGAGGGTGAGAATACTTTTTAAGCAAAGAGATGGCCAGAAAAAAGGGAAAAGTGAACCCCAAATAGACCAGTTGTGGAGGGACTTATATTCTTAGAGCAATCTTCACATTACACTGATTGATGGCATTGAAATGTTAGTGACTACTGCCCATCATTTCATACCATACTGTTCACTACATGATAGTCTGTGAGACTTTGGATAGCAGTCAATTCTGACTCCTGGATTCTAATCAGCACAGTGGTATGAGGAAATTCCATCACCGCCCATGTCATTCTAGGGAAGGATTTTATTTAAATAATGTACATCTCAGCTCCTAGCAATGGACTCCAGTGCTTTATTCATCTATATTCAGAACAGCAAGTATTTCCTGATGTTCTGCATTATAACTATTCTAGTCTAAGAAAAAAACAAGCTTAAAAATGTGCTGAGGCCTGCACTATTCACAGAATATTAGTTTGGTCATCAAGCAGTCATTACTCTACTTCTTTCTTCTGCTTTATTTCAAACAAATCAATTATTCTCAAAGAAGAAGCAAATAACCAGAAAAATAAGAAAGTGGTATCTCTAGATTGAAGGTCAGGAAATTGAAATAGGGACCAGACAATGCAAGCCTTACCCACAGAAATTTTGAGTACTAGGAGATAATTGAGAAATCATTCCAAGTGGTGGCTTTCCTGGCTACTCAGTCACATGGGCTGGCCAATTGGGAATCCACTGGTGCCACCCCAGTCACTTCCTTTTAGGACCAGGCTTGAAGTGACAGACAGAGCCCGATCCAGCATGGAGGTCATAGAAAGGTCTAGATCTTTGGAGTATGTTTCTTCTCCTTCAAAATCACTTCTGAATCAGCAGTTACAACATGAACGTTCTTCGAACCAGAAGACTAATTATTGGAGGTATGTGTGGGAAAAGGAAGTATTACTGCTTTCTTTGGCTCTCCGTCCCTTGGCCCCAAGCTACAACATTCAGTAGTGTCCCCTTTGAGTAGAGGTGACTAAAGATGAGAAGGATAGCCAGGCATACTCTCACACCAAACCTGGGCTGCTACTCTACCTGGACAGGAGCTTGAATAAGGTCAGGTCAAGGCACAATGGATTTCAGGACACCACTACCCAATAAGCAAGAAAGTTCAGCCGATCACTAAAACCTAATGTGTGACAGAGGCCAATTTTAGTCTACTTATTCACAATATAGAATGACTTCTCAGTGGTCTGTCTACTCTAAATGAACTCCACAGACAGCTGAGACTTAGACTTCGTGGTGTATGCCTGTAAACCCAGCACTCTAGGAGGCTGAGGCAGGAGGATTGGAAGCTCCTTCCCAGCCTAGGTAATGTAAATTAGAGATACTCTCTTTCAGAGTAAGAAAAGGACTGGGGATGTAGCTCAATATTAAGGCCCTAGGTTCAATACCCAGTATCTGTCCCTCACACATACCAAAGCTGAAACTTATTAGATTAATTACTCCTCGGATTGCTCCATTAATTGAAGAATGTGCTCTCTCAGGTCTTTACATCATGGCATTTATTCTTTTGTATAATTTATTCTTTTGTAAAGCAGCTACTGGCCTGCTTTACAAGAGAAGAAAATAAAGTTTAGTGGTGGAGTTCTGATTTTAATGGTCATCCTCCACTTAGTAATTAAAGTATGCTTTGGATAGCAATATATGCATTTACCTTAGTCTTGTGGGTCAGTTAGGAAGTGGTTTTCCCCATGTCTGTCTCTGTCAATTGCTGTGATAGAAGGCTCAAGGGGTTGAAATACAAGTTCTCTGCCATTGAAACATAGCTAGATGCTTGTGCCCCTTATTGAAGTTTCTGCAGTGATTGCCAACTTCAAGTACATACAGATCACTTGGACAGTTTTTTGAAATGTAGATCCTGATTGAGCAGATTTGGAGTGAGACCTGAGATCTTGCATTGCTAACAAACTCCTAAGTGAGTGGTTGGTGGCCACAATTTAAGTAGTCAGGGGTAAGGCTTTGCTCCTTTCTCAGTCTAGTTGTGCTGCTAAATCAAAGTACTTTAGGCTGGGTAAGTTATAAGCATTTAAAAATATATTGCTCATAGTTCTGGAGGCTGGGAAGTTCAAGATCAAGGTGCCAGCAGGTTCTGATGATACCTTTTAGCTATGTACTTTGTCTAGTAGGAAGGGACAAACTGTCTCTCAAGGCTCTTCATAAGCTCATTAATCCTATCAGGAGAAATAACCTTAGTGACCCTCATGACTAACCATCTCCCAGAGGCCCTACTTCCTAATGCTACCACCTGGCAGATTAGGTTTCGAAATACACATTTTGGGGCCATATAAGAACTCGTACTCTAACACATTTCAAGATCATACTCACATAGGACTTTTGGGAAGATGGTGGAGAAGAGATAAGCAGAGTAAGAGCCTCTCTGAGATTTGATGTCCAGACACTGGAATATAGCAATTTTAGGAAAAGGAGGGAAGTGTGTTCTCAGGACCCAGCAGGGATCTGAAGCAAGAGTCGAAGCCCACGGGGAAAGCAAAGGGAGAGACTAGCTCAGAAGAAGAAGGTAATGGACAGATGGCACTTTCTCCCAGAGCTCCAGCTTGCGGCCCTGGCTCACAGTGCTAGGAGTGAAGTATTTGAAGCCCTAAAAGAAAACAACTTTCAGCCCAGATTGATGTACCCTGTAAAACTGTCTTTCAAAATTGACGGAGAAGTAAGATACTTCCATGACAAAGAACACCTAAAGAGATTCATGATCATCAAACCAGCACTCCAAAATATTCTGAAGGACATTCTGGAAAGAGAAAATGAGGACTACAACTCCAGGAATCGCAACAGAATGAATCCTTCAGCCAAGGCAAGTAATTAAACAGAAGGGAAAACTAGGAAGCCAACAACAGGTAAATAATATGACAAGAATAAGTCAACATATGGCAGTTATAACTATCAATGTAAATGGCTCAACTTGCCAATCAAAAGAATCAGACTGGCAGAATGGGTCAAGAAGCAAAACCCAGCAATCTGCTGCATACAAGAAACACATTTAATTAAAAAAGAAATTCACAGACTGAAAGTCAAAGGATGGAAAACAATATTTAATGTGACAAGAACCCAGAAAAAAGCAGGGATAGCCATTCTATTTGCAGACAGAGTGGATTTCAAGCCAAGACTCATTAAGAAAGAGAAAGGAGGTCACTACATCCTTGTAAAGGGAACAACGCAAGAAGAGATGACAATCATAAATATATATGCACCTAATACCAGCGTGCCTGATTACATACAACAAATATTGACAGACATGAAAAACCAAATAAGCACCAATACGATTGTAATGGAGGACTTCAATATGCCACTGTCACAAATAGACAGATCAACTAGACAAAAAGTCAACAGGGAAATATCAGAACTAAACCAAACTCTTGAACAAATGGACCTAGTAGACATATACAGAGTATTCCACCCCAGAATATACATTCATCTCAGCTGCACATGGGACTTTCTCCAAAACAGACCACATACTAGCTCATAGAACGTGCTTAAGTAAATGCAAAGGGACTGAAATTTTCCCATGCATACTATCAGGCCACAGTGCATTGAAACTGCAAATAAACAGCAAAAGAAACCACAAAAATTCCATAAACACATGGAAATTAAATAGCACACTCCTGAACAAGCAGTGGGCCAGAGGAAAAAATTAAATAAGAAATTAGACAGTTTCTACAATTGAACGATAATGCCAATACAACCTACTGAAATTTATGGGACACAATGAAAGCAGTTCTACAAGGGAAATTTGTAGCATTGAATGCCCATATCAGAAAAACAGAGTGAGTTCAAATAAACAACCTAATGTTGAACCTCAAGCTTCTAGAAAAAGAAGAGCAACTCAAACCCAAAGCCTGTACAAGGGAGAAAATTGTAAAGATCCGAGCTGAAATTAAAGGAATTGAAACTAAGAAAACAATACAAAGAATCAATGAATCAAAGTTGGTTCTTTGAAAAATTAAATAAAATTGACAAACCCTTAGCCAACATTATAAAAAAAAAAGGAAAGAAAAGACTCAAATGCATACAATTAGGAATGAAAAGGGTGAAATCACAACAGATCCTGCAGAAATCTAGATCTTCAATACCTACTTCAAGAACCTGTATTCTAATAAGATCAAAAATACAGAAGAAATAGACAGATTCCTAGATACATATGAATTACCAAAACTGGATCAAGAAGATATAAAAACTCTAAATAACCCAATATCGGCCACTGAAGTTGAAGAAGTAATTAAAAACCTACCAACAAAGAAAAGTCCAGGTCCTGACGGATTCACTGCTGAATTCTACAAGAAATTTAGAGATGATTTAATGCCACTAATTCTCAAGCTTTTTAACAAAATTGAAACAGAAGCAATACTCCCAAATTCATTCCTGGAAGCAAGCATTACACTGATACAAAGCCAGAGAAAGAATCCAACCAAAAAAGAGAACTACAGGCCAATCTCATTAATGAACATAGAGGCAAAAATCCTCAATAAGATACTGGCAAACAGAATGCAACAAATTATCAAGAAGATTATACCCTATGACCAAGTAGGATTCATCCCAGGGATGCAGGGACTGTTCAACACACACACAAGTCAATAAATGTGATGCACCATATTAACAGAGCAAAGGACAAAAACCATATGGTCATCTCAATAGTTTCAGAAAAGGCATTTGACGAGGTCCAACATTCATTCATGATAAAAGCCCTGCAGAAAATTGGAACACACAGTCTTTATTTCAATCTGATAAAAGCAATCTATGACAAACCAACAACCAACATCATACTAAATGTTCAAAAACTAAAAGATTTCACTCTAAAATCCAGAACAAGACAAGGATGTCCACTCTCACAACTCCCATTCAATATAGTTCTGGAAATATTAGCCAGAACAATTAGACAAGAGAAAGAAATAAAGGAATAAGGATAGGAAAAGAAGAAGTTAAATTATCATTATTTGCAGATGACATGATACTCTATATAGAAGACCCCAAAAACTCCACCAAAAGACTTCTAGATTTAATAACCAAATTCAGCAGTGTCACTGGATACAAAGTCAACACTCAGACATCAGTAGCATCCCTGTACACAAACAGCAGACTCACCAAGAAAGAAATTAGGGAAACAACACCTTTAACAATAGCATCCACAAAAATGAAGTACCTAGGAATCAATCTAATGAAAGAGATAAAAGATCTCTATAAGGAAAACCACAGTACTTTGAAAAAGGAGATTGAAGAAGATATCAGAAAATGGAAAGATATCCCTTGCTCCTGGGTTGGAAGAACCAATATAGTGAAAATGGTCACACTCCCAAAACTGCTATGGAGATTTAATGCAATCCCAATTAAAACACCAATAGCATACCTCACAGAATTAGAGAAAACAATCCTAAAATTCATTTGGAACCAAAAGAAACCTAGAATAGCAAAAGCAGTTCTGGGCAACAAAAGCAAAGCAGGGGCCATCACAATCCCTGACCTAAAACTATATTACAAAGCTACTGTAGTAAAAACAGCATGGTACTGGCACAAAAACAGACCCCAGGACCAATGGAACAGATTAGAAGATGAAGAAACAGATCCAAACACTCTCAGACACCTTATCTTTGACAAAGGGGCCAAACAACCTCACTGGAAGAAAGATAGCCTCTTTAATAAATGGTGCTGGAAAAACTGGCTCACCACATACTGAAGGTTAAAACTAGACCCGTATCTTTGCCCATGCACTCAGCTAAAATCAAAGTGAATCAAAGATCTAAATATTAAAACTGAAACACTAAATCTATTGGAAGATAGAATGGGTAGAACTCTTGAAGACATAGGTGTAGGCAAGGACTTTATGAACAAATCTCCAGTTGCCCAGGAAATATCACAAAGAATCAACAACCAGAACCTGCTCTTATTAAAAAGCTTTTGCACAGCAAAGGAAACTAGCAACAGAGCGAAGAGACATCCCACAGAGTGGGAAAACATTTTTGCCAGCTACTCCTCTGACAAAGGACTAACATCGCAAATATATAAAGAACTCAAAAAAAATCAGACCCCCCCACATTTAAAGACCCAATCCAAAAGTGGGCAGCAGAAATGAATAGACACTTCTCAGATGAAGAAGTAGAAACAGCAGATAGACATATGAAGAAATGTTCAACATCACTGGTCATTCGAGAGATGCAAATTAAAACAACCCTGAGATTCCACCTCACTCCAGAAAGAATGGCTATTATCAACAATTTACCCAATAACAAATGCTGGAAGGGTTGTGGAGAAAAAGGAACCCTTCTCCACTATTTCTGGGAATGTAGACTGGTGCAACCATTATGGAAATCAGTGTGGAGATTCCTCAGGGAACTAGGACTAGAGGTTCCATTTGACCCAGCTATTCTCCTTCTTGGTATCTTCCCAAAAGAATTAAAACATCAAACCACAGAGACACATGCACACCCATGTTTATAATGGCACATTTCATAATAGCTAAATCTTGGAAACAGCCCAAATGCCCATCAGCAGCAGAATGGATAAAGAAAATGTGTGTGTGTGTTTTTTAATACAATGGAGTACTACTCTGTCATAAAGAATGATAAGCTTGAGATATTCCTAGGTAAATGCATGCATCTTGAGACCATACTCTTAAGTAAAATAAATCGGACACATATGTTTAAATACCGCATAGTTTCTCTGGTGTGAGAAACGGAAGTGTAAATAAAGACTAAAATGTATTATATTGGGAAAGGGAAGAAAATGTGCAAATGGCAAAGGGAACACGAGAGGGGGAAAGGAACAGAGGACAAGAGAAATAAGAAATGGAAGGAAAAAATGGAAGCAAAGCTTTTGTAAACAGGGAGGGAGGAGAGGGTGAGGGGAGGGGAATGGGAAAAAAGGAAGCAACAAGATATGTCATGTACAGGTACAAATCCCCTATGATGAATGTTATTACTATGTACATCTAAATGTACCATTAAAATAAAATTAAGAAAAAAAAAAGAAAAGATCATGCTCGCAGTACTAAGTGAATTCTAGGTGCTGCTGCGAGCAGCCAGTAGCTTGGGCTGTTGAGTAGGTCGGTGCGTGCTACACCACAGACATTGTGAAGACATGGGAGTTACGGAGAGGACGGTATTCTCTGAGCAGATCTGTGCATGTAGGGGAAGATTGACCTGGTCCTGCTCTCCTGCGGCGGATACAGGTTGGGACTACTGTGCTGCCAGGAGCTCACATTGGAATGTTTACGTCAATACCTGGCCTCAGGGTTATTTATGTTCCACTGGGCAGGTGATTAAGTTCTATTATACGATGAAGGGTTCACTGCTGCATGGCTGCCATTGGTAAGCAAAAGATTCTTATTATTTTCAGATTTTACTGGAGGCCAAACAGAGACCTGTGCTTTACATTCATGCGAGTGGCAGCATCACTCCAATGCATAAATACCTAGTGAGGAGTGACTATTGGCTTCCCTCCTTCTACACCACTGATGAGCTGTTATCTTTAAATTGAATGTGTGAGTGTGTTGTTTACCCATTGACTTACATCGTGATTTAAGATTGACCTTCAATTATTTTATATTGCTGTATAATGGACAATGAGCTTTAGCTCAATTTTGTATAACTAATTGTGCAACTTTGAGTGATTACCTTCCTTGGGCCAGAATATACCCAAGAGGACATCGTGACAACATAGTGTTTCACACACAGCGATGCAGCACACAAAGTTCTTGGAGACAGTTTTCTTACCTACCAATGGGAGAATCTGTTTCACCTTTTGAATCTATAAAATTATGATACTAGAACATTGTTTAATTAAGCTTTAATGGGTATAATTTGCTTCTGTGCCTTATTATAAAACAGAACATTGTTTAACATATCTGGTTATGGCCCAAGAAACTTCATTTCTAACCAAGTATGCAGGTCCATGCCAATGATGTCCCCACATGGACCAAAGGTCTACTAAGTGATTTTGCTGCTTGAATTTCTTTTTTTGTCTTTTTTATAAGTACATGTTTGCAATACATAAAGTTTACATTCGTCTTAAGGAGTATACATGTACATAACACGGCTTGTTTTATATTTAATCCCCTTCCCTTTCCCACCTCTCTTCTTCCTTCTACCTCTAAATCCTCTTTCTCTTTCCCCATTTTCATTCTTGTTGTTATTGCGACTAGTAGCTCATGTTTATGACATATAATGTTTACACTCATTGTGGGCATTTGGTACTTGTAGATGTTATGTCTTAAATATTTCTTCACTTTCAGTTGTCCTTCACTCCTCATGCTCAGTCTTCTGGACCCCTTCCCATTTGAATGAGATCTACTGCCTTGCTTCCTTTCTATCTATCCAGTATCTTGCACTTTTTAGCTTGCCTTACTCAAATGAGAGATACCATGCGGTACTCAAACTCGTGTGTCTAATTTATTTCACTCAACATTATATTTTCAGGTGCAACCATTTTCCTATAAATGTCTCAAATGTGTCCTTGTTTATAGCTGAGTAGTATTTCACTGTGTATAGAAACCATATTTTCTTTATCTGTTCATCTGTTGATGGACATACAGGCTGCTTCCAGGATTTATCTATTACGAATTATGCTGCTACAAACACAGGTATGCATGTATCACTGTAATATGATGATGTCTTTAGCTCTTTTGGGAGATTATCTAGAAGGGGATAGCAGGGTCACATGCAATTTCTAACTTTAGTTCTTTGAGAAATGTCCATATTGATTTCCTTAGTGGTTGTATTAATTTACATTCCCACCAGCAATGCAGGAGGGTTCCTTTTTCACTGATGCTGCATCAGCATTTGTTATTTTTTGACTTCTTGATTATTGTCATTCTTCTAGTGTATGATGAATTCTTAGAATTGTTTTAATTTCATTTCTGTAATGGCCGGAGATGCTGAACATTTCTTCATGTTTGTTGGTCAGTTTACTTCTGAGAAGGGTGTGTTCATTTTACTTATCCATTTCTTGATCAGATATTTTAATTTGAATGATCTAATTTTTTGAGTCATTTACACAGTCTAGATATTAGTCGTTTCTTTGAGGAAACCTGGAAAAAATTTTCTCATTCTCCATGTTGTCTCTTCATTCTAATAAATGATTCCTTTGCTGTGCAGAAGCTTTTTAATTTGATATAATCTCAGTTGTTGATTCATACTGCTATTTCTTGTGCAGTTGGAGTTCTTTTTGGAAAGTCTTTGTCTACACCTAGGACTTCAAATGTTTTACCTATTTTATCTGCCAGTAGGTTCAATGTTTCTGTTTTAATGTTTAGATCATTGGTCCATTTTAATTTTAGTTTAGTACCTGGAGAGGGATATGGGTCCAGCTTCAATCTTCTATAAACAACTCATTTTTCCAGCACCATTTGTTGAGTTTCTTTACATAAATCAGGGAAATATACACTTAAGAGAGTTCTTATTTAACAAAACTCTGATGAATCTTTGTAAGTCATCTAAAAATTTACAAGGCATGCATCTACTTTTAAAAACACGTGTTTTCCTGCTACATCCCTATTAAAATGGCTAAAATTAAAGAAAAAATTGACAACTCCAATTACTGGAAAGGTTGTAGAAGAAAAGGAACTTTCATTCACTGCTGCTGTGAATTCAAGATAATATAACTACCTTGGAAGGTAGTTCTGTAGTTTCTTACCATGTTAAAAATAGCCTTATTATGTGACACAATATTTGCTGATTCGAAAACATCTACACAGAGGAGTATTTCATTTTCAAATGCTCCCTACTTGTCGAGTAGCTATCTATCATCTCCCTTTCCCCCTTTTCCCCCATTTTTAAATAAATTATCCTCTAAATAAATTGTCTTCCCTTGATTTTTTAAAAAAAATCTACACACAGTCTGAATGCAATATTTATTGCAGTTTTCTTTATAGTTACCCCAAATTGGAAGCAACAAACATGCCCTTTAATATGTGAGACGATAAACAAAGAGTAGTATAGCCTTACAATGGAAAGTATTCAGCAATAAGAAGAAATGATCTGTCTGCATCACACAAACATATGAATAATGTTAAATGCATATCAGTAAGTTAAAAAATGTAGTATGAAAAGGCTGCATATTATATGTGTCCAATTATATGACATTCTGGAAAAGGCAAAACTATAAGCAATATCAACAGGTCAGTAATTTCCAGTGACTCTAGATGGAGGGATTGAATAGATGAAGCAGCTAAATATTTTTAAGCAGATAAAATAATGCTTTTTCTTAGTGTAATGATAGAAATATCACATTATGCATTTGTTAAAAGCCAATGAACTTTATGACATAAAGAGTGAATGCTGATGTTTAAACTTTGTAAAAAATGATCTTTTAGGAGTTTGGGCCCTTCAAATATAGAATACAGAAATTTTACAAAAGAATCTGTATATTAAAAATGTATGATACAATCTCACTAAAGAGGAGTAAGGGATAGAGTGTTAAACCAAGCAACTTTGAAAATGAGTGAATTCTGTAAAACTAATGGCAAAAGAAACTGTATATAAACAACATGTTATTGCTGATATAGTTGTACCCATGGGTGTATGGGTTAAAAATTAGGGGGTACTGGGAAACATTGATAAACAGGGACAAAATTACAGTTAGGAAGGACAAGTTCTTCTACTCTATTGCACAATAGGGATATTACAGTGAACAATATTTATTTTTCCAAAATAACCAGATGAGGAGAATTTGAATGTTCTCACCACAAATAAATAATAAATGTTGAAGGTTATGGTTATGCTAAATACTCTGATTTGATCATTACATAATATATGCGTATATCAAAACACAACAGTATGTCCCATAAATATATACAATTTTTATGTGTCAATTAAAAATAAGGTAAAATACCACATTTTCTTTATCCACTCATCCATTGATGGGCATATGGGCTGTTTCCAAGCTATTATAAATTGTGTTTCTATAAACATGGGTGTGCATATATTGCTGTAGTAGAAGATACTTTTTACTCATTTCTTTCTTTTTTTTTTTTTTTGAGACAGGGTCTTGCTTTGTAGTGCAGGTTGACCTTGAAGCCAATATGTAGCTTAGGCTGGCTCAGCCTCCCAAGTGCTGGGATTACAGGCATGGACCTCCATACCTGTCTGATGCTTTTATCTCTTTTGGGAAGATATCTAGAAGGGAAGTAGTTGGGTCAAATGGACCGCTAGTTTTAGTTTTTTTGAGGAATCTCCATACTGATTTCCATAGTGGTTGTATCAATTTACTTTACACACCTGCCAGCTGTGGAGAAAGGTTTCTTTTCCTCACAACCTCACCAGAATTTGTTATTGGTTGATTTCATGATGCTAGCCATTCTTTTTGGAGTGAAAGAAAATATTAAAAGGGAAAGGGTAATAAAAGATGGGGGCAGGGAAGGGAAAGAAGGGAACAGAAATAAAAAAAAGAACAGGGAAAACAATGGAAAGAAAGTTTTGTAAATAGAGAGGGGAAGAAGGGTTGAAAGGAGAGAAGGAGAAGGTGAAAAATGAATTCTGATATATTACATACAGGTACAAATTCCCTATAATGAATGTAATCATTATGTATGGCAAAATGTACCAATAAAATTTATAAATAAGACAAAATAAAATAATATTAATCAGCTATATGGAAATTGATCTTCCAAGTAAATTAATAACAGAATTTGGTAGCCTAGTGTCTCATTTTTGAAGTGAGGGTTTAGAGTTAAACAAGCAAAGGAGGTTAAATGATTCATGTAATAACGGATTAGAGTTGGAGACATAGGTATGAACCCACATTTAGTTTAGCATAGAAACTGAAGCCAACATACAGAAATGTTCATCGTTACTTATATGCGTCTGGTTGAGTATGCACATATATATTTCCTTGTTCTATCAACTGAGGGACCTTGGAAGCCACAAGGTCTCGTTAGCAAGGAACACACATAGCACTCAGACCTCAGTTTAAAATGCCATTTTCAGGGATGGGGAGATTTAGCTCAAGTGGTAGAGGGTTCACCTAGCAAGCACAAGGCCCTGAGTTCCATCCCCAGCACCAAAATAAATAAATAAAATGCCATTTTACTATGAAAGAATCTGGGAGTTGTTGGTAAAATCACTGATCGTAGCACTGGGACAGAAATATAAGGCGTGACCTTGAGAATCTTGTAGTGCTAGCAAGTATGGAAGTGATCAAAACAAAAAAAAAGCAGCAACAACAATGACAAAACTCCCAATAATGAGGATCTGTTAAAAGGCAAGAGCTAAAGGAAGGAACTCTTAACATCCAAACCTGGAAAAAGTTAAGCAAATTAATCAATTAATTGATAAGTATTGGATTATAATCCAGGGCATAAAATAAATATCCGTGTGTCTATACTGATATAAACAAATCATATAATTGATAAATACAAATAAAGTATCTATTGAATCATTTATTTAAGAGATTTCTTTACTTATGTACATGAAGGAGAATAGAAAATGACCCAGGCAGAGTAAGTCTAAATAATTTGTGGGACTATTTCACTCTCAAGCAAGTGAAGCGTAACTCTCTACTCCTTGAATGTGGGCTGCACACAGTGTGGTCCTTCACAACACTAAAGTATGGGAAGGCAGAAACAAAGAGTAACTTTATAGTGGGCAGACCTAATGAAGTACCTCAACCATGTAGCAAAGTTAATATCCGTGGTGACAGGTCGATGTTAACTGTGGTGGTGATCATAGCACGTTGAAACAATGTGGCAAAATCACACTTATCTCTATGGTCTTCCTCCCCAAAATTCATGACACCAATTTCACAACAACAAAAACATTATGTAAATCCCAGCTGAGGGAGTCTACAAAGTACCTCTAAAACCTACTAAGATTATTTTAAAAAAACAAATCTAAGAGGATCCCTGAAAGACGTGACAACTAAACATAATGTGGAATTCTGGAAACAAAAAAAGTAATTCTGTAAAAACCAAAGATTTTGGAATTTGTACACGTTTCCATTAACAACAGTGCATTATTAATAGTTCAATGATTGTGACATGTGCACTGTATTAATAGAAAGACTGAAGATGAGTGGTATGTAAATTCTCCGTACTATCTTCTAAATTATAATATATTTAATGTACTTTATCCGACTGAGTAATGTTACTCTTTCCTCTAAAATGGTAGCCCTGGTTGCACCATGTATTCCTTTCCCCTTCTTCATGGCTACAAGCAAACATATACTGACCTATGTATTTAATATGAAGCATGTGATGAACAAATTAGATTCAGTAATTTGAATTCAAAACACTGAAAGAATTTGGCAATGAACAACAAAGCTGAAGGCAAAAATATGTTTAACAAGTTATATGTGGAGGTAGAAGTTAATAAGGAGTCAAGAAGATGCACAAGAACAAATGAAGAAATCATTAGAAAAGGCAAGAGCCAAGTACACAATGAAAGAAGTCCATATGCTCTGAAAAAAAGACCTGCGGCCCATGAAAAGTGAGATCAATCTTTGGATTTGTCACAATTGCTAACAATTTTCTTGCCAAACTCCCCTTATATATTCACCACAAAACCTTTGTCTGGAGATCTGGGAGTTGATGTTTCCAACAAAATCACCAACACCAAATAAGGTCATTGTGACCTGCTAAACAGCTTGCCTTTATATCGAACTCCTATTTCTGGTCTCCCTACTGGGTAAAAATAATAGTCACCCAATTATGCCCTTTGTACAAAAATAGATACTGTTAACCTATTATACGATAACTATAGCGGTTGGGCAAGCCGGTAGGACCAAAATCCTTACACAATCTCCTGGGATACTTTCTTGTGCAGAGAAGAACTTAGTAGCCTACCTGGATATGGAGAAAATTGTTGTGACACTATCCAGTTGCAATGAATCCTTGCTGATGGATGTTTAATTGTCAGTTTCAGGCAGGTGTTTTTATGAAAGCACAGACGTACCGTATATCATGGCTCATCCTTTGTAAGAAAGGGTAAATGATTATAAAATACTAATATACGTGATTGTCCCCCAGCTCCCTATAACCCTGCCCTGCTTCGGCCTAGAAATGCTAATTCTTAAACGAGAAATTTCAGTCAAGCAAATGAAGCTCTTTGCGGAAACCATCCTTCTTCTTTATTGCCGCATGCTGAGATCTCCTTTATGGACTAGTTCATGGAAACAGAAGTATCAATATCAGATACTTTTCCCATTCCTGAGACATTCTTTTTTTTTAAACTCCCCATAAATCTCAAGGTAGTTTACAGGTTTTGATTGGTCCTAACCTGAAATGAAGCTTAGGTATGTTAAGTGAAAAGTATTACTGGATCAATTTTCTTCCATTACAAACAGGGGACAACTTTTCTATTTGGAGAGTGTGTTGGTGATATTTTGTTGCTAATGACTCTGGCCCGCTGAAAGTCCCCAAAGACAACAATGGTTGTTAAAGGGGATTGTAATTGTTAGACTGTGCTAATGTTCCTTAAGATCCTTACTGTGCACAGCAGTAACCTAATACCTCCAGTATCCCCAGAGAGAGTTAAATTGCAGCCTTCCTGTGCAATCTGGTAGATATTTTCAAATGGAAAATTAAACAAAACTTTTAGTAAGAAGTTGCAATGCAATTACAGTTTAACCTACAGACAGAAGAACTACTAGTCACAATTTCATCAAGAACAAAAATATTAAACCTGTCTTTGTATCCAAAACTTTCCTCATGAATGGAAAATGAGGCTGGAAAAAAATATAGTCTTTGGTCAGAGTGAACTAACGATCTGCTAGGAAAAACAGAAGCATAAATTGCAAACTGTTCATATATGTTTAAGTGAAAAAGATCAGCAATAATGCCTCTCAGGAAAGAGTGACATGTTAGGAGAATAGGACAGAAATAGCCCTGGGGAGCAGACAACACTGAATTTGTGGCCAAACTTTGGTAGAATTTTCCTAAGAGAAAAGGGCCGGGAAGGATACTCTAGGAAAGGAAAATAAAAAAATCAAAGATGAGGTAGTATGACAAATGATTATCTGTTAGGGAAAAGTTGGATAATGCCATAGGGCTGGAATATGGCTTTTCAAAGTGTGCTCCATGACCTGGCAGCATAAGCCTCGTAGCTGCAAGTGTATTAGAATTGCCAGTTACTACACTCTGATTCACGGCGCCGGGATGAAATTTTCTGGGCGAGGGCCTCAGCCATCGAGGTTTTATCCAGCTCCGTGTGACAGTGACACAGGTATGAGCAGCACCGGGCTAAAATGCTGATTGATTATGGGGACTGATTATAGGGAAGGGAGCAGGGCAGATGGAAGGTGAGGCCAGGTCTTCATGAATCATTGCTACAAATTAAGCATAATCAAGGCAACTGGAAACACAGCACATGGAATAGATTTGGAAGAATAACATGATGTAATTCTAAAATAAACATAATCTTGGGTTATGAAAGTCACAATAGCCACCCAAGAGCCAGAAACTGATTAGATCTGTCCGGTGCCACAGTCATGACTGAAGAGTCAGAAATTGATTAGATTTTTCTACAATACAAAGACTAGAGCAGAGCCAAACCAAATTAAACGTCAAGAGAGGGAAACTGGAAAGAAAACTATAATGTCCATCACACAATAATAGCATGAAAGATTTGTGAATTGAAATAAAACTAGTATTTATCCTTCACTGGCCAAGTTCTCTCAAATAATCCTTTCATCCAACATTAGTTAAATATCTACTATGTGCTAGTACTTTGCTCCTCACTAGGGACATGAGCTAAATGGGACAGTCCCTGGCCTCAAAGCTATTAGAATTCATTGAATAATGACTATTGCTAATTACAAGGTGCTAATCATGGTCTTAGGTTAGAAATCGTTTCATTCTTCAAGCAACATCTACTTGTCCAAGTCTGTCTGATTCTAAAGTTCATGTTCTTTTTCTCATGTTCCATATTCTTTGCGTAAGTCAGAAGAATTTCATTAGTGATAGTAACAGTGCTAGTAAGTACAGCTTCAGATGGACAACATCAAAATCATTGTACTGTTGACAAGCCAAGGCACTTATGATGATCATACCATTTATTCTTTCAAGATTTTGGAAAATATATTTGCCTGTTCTTGACTTCAGAATCTTATTTTATTTGGGTGCCTGAGTGTTACTGCTTCATCATTTATGGCTTCGCATATACTTGGGTCTCCCCTCTTGTAATGAAAATTGCGTTTTGTATCTCTCTAAAACCCTATTTTGACACCTTGAATCCCCTGCCCCCACCTGTCTAACCTTTCTAGGAACAATGTAGATTTTACATTATAGATAGAAAAACTTGAAAAACCAGAGTAGTGGTCGGGGACAATCAAATGAATTCAGTGTCTAACTAGTAAATACTCTCCATTATGGTTTAGATCTAAAATAGCTCCTAAAACTCTCATATGTTTTGAAGATGATTGGTTCATGGGGGCATTTTACTCACCAGTGGATTCATTCATTGATAAATTCAGTAGCAAAATGGGATGTTAGGAGGTGGGGACTTGTTGGAGGAGGGTCACTGGCAATGTGACCTGTATTTGTTCTCTCTCCTCTCTCTCTCTCTCTCTCTCTTGCTCTTCCTGTCTCTCTCTGAGCTGAACAGCTTTGATGTGTTCTGAGGTGAACAGCTTTCCTTGGCCTGGGCCTTCTGCTATGTCATTTCTTTCTTGGAACCATCAATCATGGGCTGAATACCATGAACTAAAATAAACCTCTTCTCTTTAAAGTTTAGGGTCAGGTATTTTGTTCCAGCAACAGGAAAGCTGACCAATACACTCTAATATTGAAATACAAGAGGCAGCCCCACTGATTGGCAGAGGAAATAGAAGTACATAGCAGTTAGATGTCCACATGCAATAGTTGAAATGCTCCAAATGGAAAATAGGCTTTCATTCAATATCGGGGTATGTGCAGATGATTGAAACTAAAGAATGAATCTGACGATCAGGAAACCAAGTATGGAATAATGTTGGAAATAAAGAACAGGAATGATGGCAATACTCAATTCAAAGTGGAAAAATTGTATGACAAAAATAAAAGCAAAAGGTTTGTCCATGGGTAAGTGTCAAGCATCACTCAGTGGAGACTGGGAACCAAACAAGAATTTTAAGGACAATTTAAGACTGAGGGAACGTGCCTTGATTCAGGCCTACGATGGACAGGAGTGAAGTTCTTGGGTCTTTCAATGCAGCTGGCTGAACGAAACTGAGTAACAGATCTGATTGAGTCCCTGCTGAAATCCTGACTCCCAGAACTGAGGAAAAAATAAAGTATTGTTTTAAATCTATAAGCTCTGGGTTGCTTTGCTATACACTTGTGTTTCTTTTTTTCTCCTTTGTTCTCAGGAAAAATACAATCTCTTAAAAATGTATTTTTATTGTATATATTTAAGGCATACAACATGATGTTTTATATATATGTAAATGATTACAAATTAACGTATCCATCAACTTCCATAGTCAATGTGTGTGTGTGTGTGTGTGTGTGTAAAGGTGAGGGAAGAGCACCTAAAATCACTTGTTAAGAAATTTTCATTTTACAATATGAATTATAGTTCTCCTGATAAACATTAGATGTCCAGAATTATTCATCTTATGTAAGTGGAAATTTGTACATTTTTATCCATATCATTCCATTTCCTCCCTCTCTCCACTCCTGGAAACCTGCTCTCTGTTCCTATATATTTTGCCCTTTATTTTTTCTAGCATCCACATGTAAATGAGATCATGCAGTATGTGTCCTCTGTGTCTGGGTTGTTTTACTTACTATAATGTCTTCCAGATTCATTGATGTTGCTGCAAATTGCAAGAGTTCCTTTTTAAGGCTGAGTAATATTCCATTGATGTTTAACAATTTTTTATTCATTCATCTCTTGACAGATTGTTAGATTGTTGCCGTATCTTGGCAATTATGCATAATGCTTCTGGTAGACTTACTGTGGTCAACTTGAGCAGGTATGCCCAGCTGGACTGAGTTGATGTGGTTCTGGGTGTAAAAGACCCACCTGAGGATTGTTGCCAATGCAACATAAAGGAGAACGGGAGTAGAAGATAGGGGCCGGCTGTTTCCCAGGAGAAGCTCTGTTGTGGCTGGTTATCCTGAAGGGAACTTGGCTGTTCTCGTCGTGGAAGGAGTTCAGAGCCTTGTTGTCACTGGGGACGGCTGCTGTTCCCTTCAGGGGAGCTCTGGTCTTCATCTTTGCTGCAAGCATCGTATCCTGGTTCCAGTAAAGATTTCTTCAGCCTTTTAGTGCAGACACAGATGTACATAGGACATCGCGGTGGGCTCCCAGCCCCTCATTGGATCTTTCGGGTCTCCAGTGCATGGTAGATGTTCTGCAGTCTTCCTGTATTTGGCTTGTGTGTGTGAATGTTGTAACTTGGACTTGTCCTATATTAAATCTGCTCTCTTGCAAACCATTAACTCTAGAAAAGTAACTAATACAATGCTGTAATGAACATGGGAGTGCAGGTGTCCCTCTGAGATGTACTATGATTTCAGTGGGATTGATAATTATATAGTAATACTGTTTTTACTGTTTTGAGGAACTTCCATACTGTTTTCCATAATGATTATATCAAATTCCATTCACACCAACAGTGTACAGGTGCTCTATTTCCTCCCTACCCTCACCAGCTCTTGTTCCTTTTTTGTTTTTGATATGAGCCATCCTAACAGGTGTGAGATATCTGATTATTGCCCTAATGATTATTAATCTTGAGCAACATTTTAGGTACCTGTTGGTCATTTTATCCACTTTCATCTCTTTTTTCCTTGACCATTTAAGTATATGTTATTGAGTTGTTTGAGTTTCTCATGTTTTAAATATTAGCCCCCTGTCAGATGGTTCACATTTTCTCCCAGTCCATAGACTGTCTTTTCATTGCACTGACTATTTGCTTTGCAATCATGATTAGTAGCTGAGGATACAAAAGATCTAGCCATATGTAGTAGTGGACCAAAGCATAGGAAAGACAAGTGGAAATCTCTAGCAATAGGAGGTAGTTTGAACTGTTCATAGAATAGAAAGTAGCCCAGTAATATTGGAGCACAATGAATGTGAATAAAATAGAGATGAGGCAGAAGAAAGCAGGAACAAAGTCCCACAGATCCTACAAGGTCTCATAGACTGTTACACAAACTTTGGAGTTTAATGGACAAGCAGTAAAAAACCACTGATATGAGTCAAAGATGGTCTAATTTATTTTTAAAAAAATCTTTCTGGCTACTGTGTGGAGAATGAACAGTGGTGTGATACAGTAGTGGATGCTGGGATAGCACCAGAAACTATGCTCTGTAAATGGGTAAGATAAGATGTTTTGCTGAATTAAGTGGTCAGCTATGGACTTGGACAGAAGTGAGCAAATTTGAAATGCATTTTTAAAGTAAAATAGATAGGACTTCATGATTGATTAGAGGAGTTAGAGGAAAAATGGGGAAATAAAAATGACTATTAGATTTCGGGTGTTAGTAAATACAGTAGACTAGAAATAGACTTAGGGTGAGGGATGTGTGATTTTAGTCATAGAAAGCTTGGAATGGCCATTACAAACCCCACAGAGTGTAAAGAATATAATGGAGGGTAATATTTGGTTCAAGTTGGTGGGAATTTATAAAATTTCATGCAGGGATGAGGTTAACTGGACCGAGCTCTGAGACAAGGTTATCTGAAAGGTTTGGAGTGATGAAGAGAAACTTGCCTGGAAGAGTGGGTCAGGATGGTTTCTACATGGGAGGAAACTTGAAATCCAAAAAGAGTGTTTCTTTTTTTGGTTATTGTGTTTGGTTTTTTGAGACAGGGTCTCACTATGTACCTCGGGTTGGCCTTGGACTCACTATGTAGCCCTGGCTGCCCTTGAACTTGTAGTGACCCTTCTGTCTCAGCTGGGACTAGAGGTGTGCACCAACATGTCTGACAAAAAAAAAAAGTGTTTCGAGAAACATGAAAGAAAGAACTGTGTTGGGCGCTGAGACAGAAGTAAGAGAATAGAAGAGATTCATTTTATCCGGAAGTGTGCGGACGTGGACAGCATTGCTAAGAACAGTTCCTTGATCACTAAGTGAAGAACTACGTAGAGCAGCAAGAACAGGCGTCTCCTTCTAGCAATTTTGGTAAGAAAGAACAGAAAGGAGATAGTGTCTACAGGGAAAGATAGTAGTCGTTTCTTGTTTCATATGTTTATTTACTTATTAAAATAGTACCCAGTCTTATTTCAAAATAGTATTGGTAAATTTTAATTAAAATTAAAATGGCAGTTCCCTAACTTTACTGAGGAGGCAACCAGTTTTCTCCTTCAGTTGTTTCTTCTTGTCATTGCCATTATAGTTCCAAACTGTTAAATAGGCAGGAGAATTCCGACCTGAGGGTGTCCCTGTACTTTGATTCCTGCTTCTTAGACTGCAAACCAACAGTTAATAAACAAACAGAAAACCTAACTTAGGTGTGCTAACAAACAGCTGAATCTCAGTCAGCTACAAGCAGCCAAACTTCAACCAATCACAGGCAGCCATGCAAAGTCAAATGGCCCGTATGTAACAAATCACGCTATTGGTGTACCGTACTTCCACAGGCGGCCCACAGTCGCAGTCCAGGAGCTTCCTGAACTGAGTGTGGCTTGATTCCTGAATCAGTTTTTATCCAGATAAGCTCTGTTAATTTGCCTGGAGTTTTATTTTAGGAAAACAATACACTCATATTGCTGTTTCTCAATGTTTTAAGACCTTTTCTCTTGACTTACTGCTAAAATAGATTAAAATGTTTTCTTTTACCCTCTCTTTTCCTTTAATGTCATGTACTAGGGCAGTATTTAAAATATTTTTCTAGAAAGGGTCAGATATTTTAGGTTTTGTGGGCTATTGTTCTTGATCATTACAACTCAATTTTGGTATTGTAGCATTAAAGCAAATACAGACAATATGTACATGAGTGTGGTGGGTCTTAATAAAACTTTATTTATCAAGGCAGGTAGTGGGTCAGATTCAGTCTGCAGGCTGTAGTTTGCCAAATTCTGTTTAGAGTATTACTACATAGAAGAATGATCCAGGAGAGTGAGCGTCATTGATGGTGCAGCTCCTAACTATAGGTATGAAAATGGCAAAGTATAACCTGCCTTTTCACAGGACTTTTCACACTATTTAAATCTAACCACATTTTCAACACTATGGCAAGGAAATGGGAGTTGTTTTGTTTCCTCAAAAGAACTTCAAATTTAATATAGATACTCTTGCCTCATTGGTATGGCTCTCAGTCACATACTGTACTTACACAGAACTACGTAATTTCTCCAGTTGGAGATCCAATAAGTGAGCTCAGCTCTACACATGGCCATGTCTACACACTCTTTCTTCTTCAACCCAAAGCTCAAAAATCAGAAGAAAACAACATTTTCTCTTAAGGTCTGTGGAACAAAGGAAACACATAAAGTCTCTAAGTTCCTTCAGCAAACCTTAGTTTAAAAAGATTACAAACTATGGTTCCCATGTTCCTAGCAAAGAGCAATGATTCTTTCCCAGAAGTGGCTCTGGTTTTGCCAGGTTTCTGAATAGCCAGTGGTTCAAGGATAGGATAGTGTCCTTGACAAAATGAATAAGCTGTAAACGGCCTCAAAATAGATACTATTGTATTATCCATGCTTCCTTGTGGCCTCCCTTGTTCCTTGTGCTATAGTGTGGCAGATACAGAATGAGTGCCTCGGTGCCACCACTTCAGTCTGACTCTAACACTGATATATTAAGCAGCGACATACACGACTCAAAGGAAACTGGCTGGCATCTCACAGAATGTTCACTTTGGTTCTAAGCTTTGGTGGGAAAATAGATGGCTTACTGGTTAGTGTTTTTCAGTAGACTTATTTTTAGAACAGTTTTAAGTTTACCACAAAATTGAGCAAAAGTTACAGAGATTTCACATATAGATCCTTCTTCAACACATGCACATCCTTTCCCACTATCAAAATACCCCTTCAAAGTGGCACCTTTGTTGCAATTGTTAACCTTCATTTACACATCATTATTAGCCAAAGTCCATAAATTATATGAGGATTCACTCTTAATGTTGTCCATTCTAGGAATTTGGACAACTGTCTAATGGCACATATCCACCACTGTAGTATCGTACAGTATAGTTTCACAGTTCTATAAATCCTCCTCTGTACTGTATATTTTATTATTGCATTTACAGTATTTTAAATATTTTTAAATTAAATAATTCAAGCTTAGCTAAAAGAAAACATTGTTTTCAACCAAAATGTACTTTCCTGCTTACTCTAAAAATCCAGTAATGGTTTGTTTAAATAACGGAGAAATTCCATGCTAATTATCAGAGTTGTTGTATTGTCAACTATAGAGCATAGATTCTCATGTAGATTTATTAATTATATTTTCTTGAGATTATGTCCGTGTGTATTTGTGTGAAAATCCACCTAATTAAATTCCAATTAAATTTAGAAAGTCCTTCCTGCTTGTTATGTTTTAAAAAAATTCCTATCCTTTGTGAGATTTCATTAACCAGGGGCTGGAAGGATTGGCTAGATCTGGCATTTTTAGCTAGCAACGTGTTTAGGAAGAGAGGTCTGGCATATGACAACTGCTCTTTGTCCGTGTTCTAGTTTACAGTAGGAAGAATGGTTGCAGTTACACATTTAAACTGCACTGGTATTTGTTTTATGTCCATAGAGACCTTTTGGAGAGCGAGATTGGTTTGGATCTTCCATTGATCTGTGGCGTTCTGGGGCTGAAGCTGTTTAGCAACATGCACTTTCAGTAGGGTGAAGTTTGGCCGGCACTGTTGCTGCGTGGAGAAAGGCCGGACTGAGAAAATGGTGAAAGCATTCTGGCTAGCCAAATGTCTGAAGTGTCCGTGAGTTAGGAGCGCTGTGCTCCTCTGGCTGTAGTGGCAGTTTCGTCAGGGCTCACGTTGGAACAGAAAGCTCACATTCCACTCTGAACCAAGAAAATGAGCCCTTCAGAGAGCACATCAGGTGCCCACAGCTCAGTGCTCTCAGAAAATGATACTTTATCCTGCTAGAGTCGGAGAAGGAATTTGCCCTGAGGCATCAATTGCTTTCCAGACCATTAGACAGAAAGAAGGAATTCTCTGCAGTGGAATCTGCTAGTCTCTATGAGCACCCTTCCCCGCACAGTACTTTTCACCACAATTGTCCATTCCACCTCTTGTAGGTCCATTTCTGCTGCCCCGATTGAGGTCAACAAAAAGAGATTAAACTGGAAGCAAAGCAAGTGACACATGTGCCAGGCTACCATTACTGCCCTTAGCTGAGGCTTCATACAAGTAGTTTAGCATCTGAGAGATCTGTGCGGAACACTAGCATAGTCCTCCAAACGTTTTACACACACACCGATCTGTTAAATTGTCCACTGGGTGCAAAATATTACTTTAAGTATGTTACCTTATTAAATCTCTACTAAGGACACATGTTACTATGTTCTCCATGTTATTCACAGGCAAGTCAGGCTTAATGCAACAAATTAACTCACCCAAAGTCAAACAATACCTAGGCTGCAAGTTCTGTCTGACTCATGATTTGCGCTCTACCTACTCAAAACACTCTCCCAACTAACCACGTTAGTTCAGATTTTCCAAATATCATGCAAATTCTGCCTATTCGTGCCTCTGATGATGGGTCTTCTCTGGAATGCCCTTTCTCGAATGGTGCCTATGTGCTCACGTGAATTTCATCCAAGCCATCTCTCTCCATTGTCAAATGTGCTTTGATTGTATTTCAGACGAACAGTTTTGTACACACATTTCATCCCCACTGTGCTGGAACTGAACACCACAAGCTCCTTGATGTCAGGGACCACGTCTTGTTCTTGTTTGTACACTGGCAATGGATTAGCACTTGACATGGTAGGTGGTTAGCAAGGGCAAAATTAAATGAATCTATTTATAGCATAGATGATCTGTGATTTTCCAACTGCATTGTAATCAGAAGGAAAAACAAGTGTTAGATTCATAGAAGAGAGAACATGTATTATCATTCAGAATTAATGAAGAAGGCTTTGTGAATAGCTTACTATTTAATGGCAATTTTGGTCCTGAGAGGTGGATGGAATTGGTAGAGTGAGTATAGTTAAAGACTAGAAAAAGTATTTGGGACACAGAGAACTTCTGTGTCTGAAATATAAGATGTGTTGTAACAGATCAGAGAAGTGAATGTATTCCAGATCACAGGGAGATTTTAATGTTCTGCTAAGTGGGATGGGTTTTATTTTGCAGACAATGAAAAGACAAATAAAAATACTTCAGGTATTTTTAAATGATTACGTGCATATAAAGTGATTAGAATTGTGTCTGATACTTGGTAAGTTGACAACAAATGTTGAATATCATTATCACTATGAGCAAAACAATATAAGCAGTGGTAATTTAATGAACAGAATGAAGTGGCTGAGCAGGACTAAATGATGAGGGTTCAACTGGAACACCTAGATCAGCATCCAGAGCTTAACTCAGATTGTTGGGATCATTGTAGGAGGCAGCAATGGGGGCCCTGCTCTGTCTCCACTATGTTAGTCAAGTTTCAATTGCTGTGACAAAACACCTGAGAGAAATCAATTTAAAGGGGGAACGATTTATTTTGTTTCAAGGTTTCTGTATATGGTTGGTTGGCCTGATCATTGCTATTAGAAGGAGGAGGAAGGGAGGAGGAGGAGGAGGAAGAGGAGGAGGAGGAAGAGGAGGAGGAGGAGGAGGAGGAGGAGGAGGAGGAGGAGGAAGAGGAGGAGGAGGAGGAGGAAGAGGAGGAGGAGGAGGAGGAAGAGGAGGAGGAGGAGGAGGAAGAGGAGGAGGAAGAGGACGAGGAGGAGGAAGAGGATGAGAAAAAGTCAGGTCAGAACAAAATATTCCCTTTAAGGGTATGCCCCTAAAAACCAGTTATATCCAATTGGCCCCCACCTCATAAAATCTCCACCCAATAACCCCTAAAGCAACAAATCTATTGTTATCCAATTACTTCCCAAAGGCCCCCCTCTGAACATTATTGTATTGGGGACCAAGCCTTCAGCACATGAGTTTTAAAGGACATTTCAGATCCAAACCGTAGTGTCCACAGGAGAGAAAGCAATCACTGAAAGCCAAAGATGGCAAAATGAGTGAGCAGAGGAGTCTGAGGAGGAGGGCAGAAAGCATGGTCAGTTAGGCCGCTCTATAGACCAGACTCCCCCAGCTCTAACACAGGGCCATGAGCGTGGTGTAGTGCATCGTGAATTGAGCCATTAATTAGTATTTGGATCAACTTCTGTGTACCTGATTTGAGCTTGAAAATGGATTATAACTAGGATGACTCTGGGACAATCCTTTCAAAATTCCAAGCAATGGAATCAAAATAGCATAGCAGACACCTCTTTCATCTTCCTCTCCCTTCATTAACAAGAACACAGTAACAGAAATTTCAGTTGCTACTTCTAATCTCCCAAACTCTGCAGCTATCCCCTACATCTTTAAGTCTAACTTCTATCTCTCATCCCCAACTCCAGTCTCTATTCAGTAAGCCAAAGTAAACTGTGAAATGGGAGAAGAATATCTACGAGACCTGTAACTTGCCTTTTTCCTTAAGAGTACACTTGCCCTGCACATGGGGATGTGTCTCATGGACTTCTTCAATATCTCTCTTTACCCTTTATTAGTAGGCTGGGTTTTTCTCAAGGCCTGTGGCTTGCAAAGGAATTATTTTACTTCCCTTTCTGAGAATAGACCCCAACTGGTTTATCCAAATCCTCCTATTCTGTCTTTTCATACAGTTACAGGTTCAGGATGAGCATATTATCCAGGTCAGGGCAATCAGGTTTGAGTCTTTTTCTTGGTAGCATCAATTCAAAGATCCATACAACATCCAAAGATTCATACAGCATTCAAAGATCCATACAGCCATTATCGAACCACAGAAGGAAAACAGGCTCCGATTAGAGATAAGCTGAGACTTTTTCACGTTGCTTGAGTGTTAGAAAGTGCTAGGCTTGAAGCTATTTTTACCAGTAACTTCCCAGTTACGACAGACAACAGTAAGGCAAAACAAGCAAGATGACCACCTTAAGTTTACATACTGCTTTTTATTACGTGCAACCAGAAAGTCCTAATTAATGTATCCTGAGATTTTTCCATTGCTTCAGTTGCTTGCTTGGATGACCTGAAGTATATTACTCTCTGTCCTGCCCTCCTTGCTTTTCAAAATGAATGCAAGGAGTTGTGACAAAGAAGACATGTTTATAGCAGCTTGGAAATATAAATTTATGGGTAGGTTATAAATACCGTAACAACAACATTATCCTACACAGTAGGGGATAATGGTAATCTCGAGTCATCTTCTTCTTTATGCTTAGAGAACTGAGAGAACTGACAGTTTTCTCTACATAATGAATACAACCCAAATGTTTTTCTTAACTATATATAAAATTTTTCTTTAAAGTTCTTCACCTAAAATAATGCAGTTTGGATTATTCAAATCTTTAGCACCAATGCAAGTAATGTGTAATGAGTAAATAATTTATTTGTGGGACTTTGCTGATCTACTTCACTGTATATAATGCATTCAAGTTTGATAGGAAGCTCCGAATGCTGGCCAAGAGCTCTACCCAAACCTCATATTAATCTCAACTTCTGTTTTGAAGAGGTAAGGTTATTATGAATGACTTCTCTCTACTTTCCCAGTCCTTAAAAATAAACAGAAGAAGAAACCAATTTTAAGCCTCTCTGGGAGATATAATTCACCAAAAGGTGCAGAAATCATTGTAATGGGAGTACTTATCCAGAACTACAATACTGATGATAAATGAATTTACCAACATTTCTCACAATTTCCTTGTATCCTAATTCTGGGAGGTGCACTTCCTTGGGTGTGTCTCTCTGGTCCGACTTTAACAGAACATCAATTTAAACCGTATCCTGGTGCGGGAACACTAAACATCACATCAAGGACTGCTCACTGAGACTAATCTCACCAAGGAAATGATGCAATGCAGGAATTTGCTTCTGGCTTAGGAGTTGCTAGGTTTACTAGATACAGAATTATTAAATACTACCTATATAGAACCTCTTGGGAAATAAAAATCTTATCTCCACAAAATCCTAGCAAATTTGCTGAAAGTCAAGTAGCTAAGATGTGAGTTTTAACCTTTTCTGATCCCTTTGGACCACTTTGGTACCTTTGAGAAGCCAGTGAATTCTTGCTTAGAATAATGTTTTTAAATCCATGATATAAAGCATGTAGGATTACAAAGGAAACTAATCATATTAAAAATATAGTTATCAAAATATTTTAAAATCATGATTGAATATCATTTTGGTTCTTTATTAATGAAGTAGCAAGATCTAGTAGCACATCTGATAATTACTATAATTTCAAAATGATGACAAGTATAAACAAAATCTCACGGTGTTTATAAAAACTCTAATGTAAAATGAAAATGAGTGTTGTCAATTGTGACAAAGTTACATGTATAGTGGTACCTTGGTTCACGAACTTAATTCTTTTCAGCATTCTGGTCCTAGAACTGAGGTACCACAGTACTGCTAATAAAGCTGTGGATTGTTTTCTGTAATCATAATGAAATGAAATACCAAATTTGACTTAGAAATGAAAATTTGTAACCCCGTTTTTCTATCCAATTTCATGGATTCTTTGAATTTCAGGTTAATAACATTTATTCTGTGAGCATGTGATCTGGGATTACTTCATAACTTTTCTATCTTTATACTCTAATTTTAGGAGTGAAGGTCTTTGATCCCTCTGATCCTCAGAGACAATCCCCCCTAAAATTATAGTCCACAGATAAAGAGAGTTATTAGGAAGAAAGTGAAGAAGATTAATGGCCTTATTGCTAAATACCAGGGAGAGCAGCAGCAAACTTGATTTTATCAGTCAGGAATTAAGTAGAATATTTTGAAGCAAGTTATTTTTGTGGTTTATGCAACACAGTGAGAAGTATCTGTATAAGACACTGCTTTTACTTGCTAAGTGTCCGTCCTATATTCATCTAATGGTCATACCTCAGTTTTCTTTTGGAGAATGAACTCCTCCAGTCCTCACTAGCATTGCTAGTCAATGTTATTTGAATAGAGCTATCTGTACTCTAAGCCCTAAATTCAGGCTAATGCCTTGTCACTTGGAGATTTCCCTCTCGGGCATGGTGACTAGGTCAGATGCTGACTTGCAAACAAAGTCACATAGATGATACTCAATTCCTAGACTTTTGATGGAACTTGTAGGAAAAATATTCATTTTGAAGTGGGATGAATAGGTGGGAAGACTACTGGCCACAATGAAGGAACAACCCACCTGAAAATGGGGAGTAGATGAAGAAAAGCACAGATCAGAGATAGAGAAACAAAGAATGGCTCCAGATGAAATCATTTGAACTCCTAGATCTAACTGTGCCAGGAATCAGGCATATACATGCACTCAGTTACTTGCCAAGTCATTCCCTTCTTTTTCTTTGAGCCATTTTTAGTTTGATATCTATCCTTCAGCAGTTATTCTCACTAGTAAATCTGTCTAACAAAACCTATGCAAAGTGGGTAATGTAGGCAGAAATATCTTCTCTTAATGGCTATTTCTTAGCCGCCGACAGAGCGTTTTAGATTTTGTGGAATAGACCTGCTCGCCTATGCTTCCCTTTGCATCCCTGTTTCTTGCCTCCTTGCTTCTCGCTATTTCATGGGATCCCAGCATTCTGTTACGAGTGGAAGATAGAACAGGGGAACAGAGAGGGGCCTCACTGGGACTTCAGTGCATGAATGCTCGAGTATCTAATAACCTGTAAATAATCAGACTAATACACAAACCTCGGTATTTGTAGAATCTTGTTTTCTTAGGGTCTCCACACGCATCAAAGCTGGAATGACAATATATCTTTAAAGAAAAAGAAGTATACCTGAAATGAGTTGAAATGATATGACATGCCCTACATTCACTGGTTGGGGGTTAAGTACATATTATACATGTCCACTCTTTTAGTCCTAAGGGAAACAATTGATAGTTAAGGTTCCCAATGTCATGGAGTTTCTTACACTAGAAGAAGAGAAAATAGGTAGGTAAACAAATTAATGAACAAGAGAACTTCAAATAAGAATGCTTGCTAGGAAGAAAAAAACAGACAATATACTAGAAAATGATGAATAAGTTGTTTTCTCTCAAAATGATGAGAGTTATCTTTGTCTAACTCTTTTTATATAACTGATAAATTTAGACATTAAGCAAAATTTACTCAGGGTATGCTGGACCATTGTGCTATATGACATTTCATTTTTAAAAAATTTATAAAATTTTCAAATTTTTTTTATTTTAATAATAGCGTAAGGAAAGTTTTTAAGCATAGTGGTTGAGAGAGGAACAAAATGAAAGATGCTTATGCTATATGAGTGACGGGGTGCACTCCAGTGTTTCTCTCCTTTCTGACCTGGGAAAACTTGCTAAAAAGTAAAACCGTCCACCTACTAAACCTTCAAGGCTAGATATTTTAGGAAGATCAGCATACAAAATATAATCTGGAGACATTAATTCTGCCTTTCATGTATGTCCTAAGAGAAAGCAAACCATAGTGGTGAAGAGCCAGGGGCTTTGACTTGGATTCAAATCCAAGCTCTTCGGCCGGTAGCTAGAGCTGAGGTGCCTTAGGTAAATTGCTTAACTCTCAGAACTTTAGGCACATTAGGTCTAAAACAGAGTTCCTGATTTTTATCTGAGAAGAGTATTAGGAGAATTAAATGGGTTAAAGTGTACAAAATGACTGGCATGTTGCAAGTATTAAAAATTTATGTGAAAGAGGAGCCAACATTAGACTGTTATGGTTTGGATCTGAAATAATCCCTGAAGTCTCATGTTTTTGGTAGCTGACAGATAATGGGAATGCTGTACTCAGGGCTTTCAGGAGGTGGGGCCTGGTCATTGGAGGCGGGTCACTGGGGGTATAACCTGGAAGGGTGTATCTCCCTCCTTCCTTCCTCACTTCTCTCCCTTCTCTCTCTCTGCTTCCTGGCTGCCTTGACATGAACCACTGGACTTCCCCAGACCCTTCTGCCATAGCATTTCTGTCTTGGAGCTGGGTGACTATGGACTGAAAATGTGAGCCACCATAAACCTCTCTTCTTTTAAATTGTGGGTGTCTGGTATTGTGCTTCAATGACAAGAAAGTGACTAAGACATATTGCTTATTATGGGTGAACTGTGCATTAAAGTACTAACTCCCAAAAACTCAGACCATGACTGTATTTGGAGACAGAATTTTTTAGAAGGTTGCTAAATTAAAATTAAAACAAGGTCATTAGACTGCACTCTAATTTGCTATGCCTACTGTCCCCAACCAGAGAAAGAGCACAGACACAGAGCAGGGACTGTATGAGGATGCAGGCAGAAGACAATGATCTATAAGCCAAGAAGGAGGCCTCAGGGGAAGCCCACTCTGCCAATACTTTGATCTTGGACTTGTAACCTCCAGAACTGTGAGAGATAAAATTCCTGTTCTCACCCAATCTATATCACCTGTGGCAGCCCTAGCAAACTAATACACTGCCCAATAAGTATAAATGAGTTAAAAAACTAGAAAAACAAATGACATGACTGTCGTCAAACACTGAACAACAGAAAACCAAAGAAAGTCATCCCTGAGAGAAGGGAAATAAAAGTGCTAAATCACTTTGCCATCTTGACTTTCTGCCTGAAGGCATTTTTGAGAAAGCAGTGTGCGAGATGGAAAAACAGAAGTGCACAGTGGTCTCTCTTGAGTTCAGAGACAGAGACCAAAGTCCAGCAATGTTGACATGGAAAGAGTTTGTCTGAGCAAAGCATCGGAGAGAGGGATATATGCAAAGAAAGCACTCTGGAGGTCTGCAGTGGGGTCCTGTCAAATCACTGGCTGAAGACTAAACAGTATGTAGGGGCAAAAGTTATGAAGTGAAGTAAAGAGTATTACTAGAAAAAGAACAACTCTCTGGCAAAAAGCGGTTACCAAGGACCCCAGAACCCACATGGGGTGGGTCAGTCCGAGGGGAGAGCTCTCAATGAACACTCAAGGCATTTGGTAGAGATACTAATGTGACCGCACTTTATTAAATGGGGGTGAATTAGCTGTCGAGTGAAGGCTACTGTAGCAAATTTCAAAGTCAAAACATGAGACTGCTCAGTAAGTGGCTTGAAAAAGGGGTCATCTTATAATACAAAAGGACTCAATTAATTAAAAACATAATTATAAATGTTTATGTGCTACAAACAGTGCTTCAGATTACACGTACAAAATCTGACAGATGTAAAAGAAGTAAACAAAACAACAAAGAAAGCAGAATAAATGAAATAGCAAAGATGAAAGTGGAAAGTAAAACAGGAGAAAATGAAGGAACAATAAAGAACAACAGAAAAACTAAAATGACTTCTTTAACAAAACCGATAAAATGTGAAAACCTCTAGACTGAAAAGTTAAAAAAAAAAAAGAGGATATCTGTGCATTACAAGTTTGAGAAATGAAAAGTAGGACATCACTGTATGTCACATGTACATTTAAATTACATACAGGGAATACAATTTACTCACAGCTTTATACATGAACAGCTTAGATAGTCCTTAAAACAGAAAAATGCTGAAATGATAAAATAAAAACTAGAACAGCTCTATATTTCAAGTTAATTGATTGAATATTTAAGATCCTTTACAAAAAAGAATTTCAGGCCCAAACAGCTTCACTGGTGAATTTTATCAAATATTGAAGGAAGACATAATAGAAACATAACATAGTTTCAAAAAATAAAGGAAGCGTTAATGCCTCCCAAGTCATACAAAGTCAAAACTTGAGAGATATGAGTAAATATTAGAACAATAGCTCCCAAAAAATTCTGAACAAAACATAAGCCAAGGACCTACTGTGGTCTCCAGTGACCCTTCCCTTCTACTATATATGGCTTTTAATAGCTCTCTATGGCCCTGAATAGGCCTGGCCTGTGTATCAAATAATACATTGCAGAAATAATGGAGTTTAAATTTTGAAGTTAGTCTATAAGAATCACTGTATCTCCACCTTGTTCTCCGGGATCATTTGTCTTTGGGGAACCTAGAAATCATGTCCTGAAGAACTCATACAGCTGCACAGAGAGCTCCACATGGTGAGGAATCACTTATGTCCACTTGCACTATTTTGGAAGTGGACCTTCTTGCTCCAGTAGAGCTTTCAAATGATGATAGCTCTGGCTGATACCTGGACTGCAGAAACTAGTGAGAAACTCTAAGCCAGATAATTCAGTTATGGCACTTTGAAATTCCTGGCCCACAGGAATCAGGAGAGATAATAAATATTTATTGTTTTAAACTGCTAAATTTTGGGGTGATTTTTTAATCTAAACATAGGTAACCAGCACAATAGTAAAAATATCTACACTTCCAGATGTCACTATATCTCTATATCCAAGTGTAAACAAACTTCTGAAGGAATTGTTTTCTTTAATTAATTCATTTGTTCACTCATTCACGGACTACTCGTTATTTGCCAGGAAATGTGCTAGTTACTAGAGGCATAGATATTGCCCCACCCTCTAAATCCTCCATCCACAACCTACATATTTTCTACAAATCCTTGGGTTTGCCTTAGGCTTACCTGGAGACCACCATAGGGTCTGGCTGGGACACCATGCCTGGGATTCTTCAGTGTTTTGCTAGCTATTGCAGCAATGATACATACATACTCCTTGAATTTTGTCAAATCTCCATGTTCTTGATTTTGTGTCCTTGACATCTGTCTGTATTAACTGAAGTTCTTCTGGTGGGCAGCCAAGAAAGGGAAACAAGATGGTTTCATTTGAAGGATAATAAATCAATGTAGCTGATATCGGTGCTCTACTTGAAACGCCTCTGACCCTAATTCCTTACACCATTTCTACATATTCCTCTCCTGCCTTCTGTTTGGTTTTGCTTTTAACTGTCAGTACCCGCAATTCTTTTTGGAGGACTGCCCTGGGACTGCTAGAGCCACATCACCTTCATGCACAGAAAGCTATAAACATCTGAAATTTTATGCTGAGTTTTTAGCCAGTAAGTAACTGATGTTAGGATATGAAATCTCAGCTCACTTTATTGGTTTAAAGATAAATTGTATGTAATTTACTACAGATTCCCTTTCAGGATATGACTGACACTCTCTGCCTAATATTACAACTTGGCTTAACTTCTTTTTCTTCCCATATCTGCTTTCTACACTCCCTGGTTTCCTCTAGGATCCCTGATCTAGGAAACTGTGCAAGAACCCTTGTCTTTATGTTCAATTCTGGACGATCTGTTATGGCTAGATGTACCCCAAGAGTCTTATGTACTCACAGATGGGGTTTTGTGAAGAGGATGGGACTGTAAGGGTGCTGTAGCTAAATATGATATTAGGAGGTAGGGCTTGGTAAGAAAGGGGAGGTCATTGGAGGCATGACCTAGTAAGGAGTATGTCCCTCCCCTTCTTCCCTTCTCTCTCTGCTTCCCCACCACCATGAGATGAGCAGCTCCTCTTCTGGCCGGCCTTGCACCTTGCCATCCTGCCTTGGAGCCAGCCTCCATGGCCTATACATTTGAGTCCAAATAAATCTCTCATCCTTTAAATGTTGAGTGTTGGATATTGTGTCTTGGCAGTGAGAAAGCTACTAAGACACTGACCTAATTAATCTAGGTGCTAATTGTAAGAAAGAATGTAAAACCTGACTAAATGGACTGAAGCGGTAAGAGAGGTTTTTACCTCAGATAACTATATTTCCTTTCAACAGGGAAAGGCTCAGTGATCAGTGATGACAGGAGGGGCATGGTTTCTTTGTGTCCCTCTAGCCTCCCCAATGTTCTTTTAGCTGCTGTCTTTCATGGCAGAAAAGTGACTGCAGCAATTCCAGCTTTCACAACGGTACAACATTATTTCTAGAAGAAGAAGCCATCACTTATGGTCATTTTCTTACAAAAAATAAAAAGAAGCTTTTCTCCCATTTTCTTTCAAAAAATATTTCTTAATATCTTTTTGGCCTGAACGGGGTCATGTGCCCAATGTTTAGTCAATCTCTGTGGCCCAGGAAATGATCAGATGTGGGTTTTCTGGACCTGTCACTATGATAGGAAAGTGAGGTTAACTAATTGTGTTGGTCCCACCAGTGTCCATGTCTCACTGAGTTCAGGGTCATCTTTTCTACAAGACAGACACCTAAATGCCAGTCTGGGCCCTACTAGAAACTAGAAATTGATGGGCAGGTGCTAACCAGGAAACAATGAATGTCTACTCTGCCCTGCAGTCTTAGGAAGTGTCTAATGACAATATATTTGGAGTGAAATGAAAGCTATAGGGCCTTAACCCCAGACAAACCCATGGGCCCTTCTTCCAAAGTTCTGTCACCTTAAACTGGTCTAATTGTTCTTGCTCTGTTTCTTCATTCTGAAATTTAAATATTTCAGGGAGCAATTCTCTGATTGCCACTACTGGTATCAGATGTTAAGTCACTCTGGTCAAAGGGGCAGGGTCACCCAGTAAAGACATCAGTACTGTGGCTTCCCGCCTGAGTTCTGAGGTCGATCCTAGGAGAGGAACATGGCTGTTGGAAAGGCAACTGCTGTTGGAGGTGACTATAATCATGTATCGCCCCTGGAACGTTAACTATGATTAATTGAATTCACAGTCATCCTTTATTTCTTGATGTAATAGTGATATCAGAAGCCTTGAGCACTGGTAATTAAGCTTTCCCAATGTAACTCAAAATGAAAACAATTCTTACCAAAACGATGATTAAAATGGTTAGACTAAACTACATTATTTTCCATGATTACAGTATCAATTCAAAAAATATTAAGACTCTAAGTCCTCATTTCATTTAGTGTTTCCAGGGATTTTAGTGCAGAATTCAGAATAGACATCCATGAATTCATTAAATGAAAAGCAGTGTTGACAGGGACACGCAGAAAATGCAAGAGTGCAATCTCATGCTGATGTCATTGATGAACACTCTGGAAGAACCTGCCAAGGGCCCACCTCATGTTGTCAGTTCTCACCGTTCCTGTACACACCAAAGACTTCCTCCTGTCAGTACCTAAATCTCCATGGCTGAGGGCTTTCCCTGTCCAAAGAAGTTTACTCAGCATGGGCACACTAAGGAGTTAAGGTTTGCAGGGCAGTCCCCAGCCAGAGGAATGTGATAAAGGGTAAGTACTCCACTGCTCATATGCAAAGACTCTGGCAATTTAAAACCATCTCATAGAATCTCCAAATGTGACTGAGCTTCTCTTCGCCACACTGGATTGTTCCCTTCCCACATCCACGTCTCCTGTTCCCTTCAGGTGCTGCAAGCATCACCTTTCCAATAAACTACTAGCAGTCAAACCACTACTTCAGGATTCTGTGGGAGCCCACCCAAAGACCCCAAGGTGAGACTATAATCAAAAGAAGGCTGTTGCCTGACTGCCTCAAAGCTGCACATGCTGCTGTTTCTTAGATGAATTGACAAATTTAGCCTGAGAAAAAATAGATTTTCTCAGTTCACTGGCATAATCAGTGTTTTAGTGTTAAACTTCTCTTAACTAGGTATGTATGACTAATACTATGTCGGAAACTCAAGAAGCAATTTAATAGTGAGAGTTTGTTCTAGGAATAAGTATGTTCTTCTTTTTACCATGGTGTCCAGTTAATAATTAAAATGGCTATGGTGGTATTGATACAGAGCGAAAAAACATGGATATTGGTGGAGTTATCCATCCAGGCCATGGTGAGGTCTAATGAGCCTCCTTTACCCTCTTACTGGTAGACCTTTCTCTTACTGATGGCCAGAATTCTCACCACCCCTAGGTTTAGGAACTATACAACTATAATGCATTGTCAAGCTAGCATTTCTGAGTCCAGGGTTTTATCCAAGTTACTCCTTTTAAATGAAATATTCCTTCTCCATATGTGACTACCCACCTATCATCACATTCCTTGGGACGCAATCTCCCTTTGTTGCTGTGGGGTCTCTTTGTTTTCATTCTTAGAAAGCCAGTATTTTCACTTCTTCTTTCCAAGTACTAAGCGGATCTCTCAGTAGTGCCTACAAATGATTTTTTAAACATTTTTGTACCTCATCCTTTTCCAAAAACTACTTAAAGCAGCTCACAGTAATGTATAAAATACTGTAAGAGGGTATAACTTAGAAAAATTTAAGGAAAAATATAGATCAAATCAAGGAAAGTGTCGCAAAGCAGAGCTATGAATGATATTAAAAGTAGTACGATGTACCCTTTTAACTCTTAAGATTTCTTACCCCTGTAAGGGATTACAGCTACAAATATAAACCCACTAACAGCAGGTCCAGTTCACAGCTTCCACAGACCAGTATTTGTTTTCTGTCTTAGACACAAGGCCTTTAGCTTGGCCACATAAGAACCTCCATCAAATAGAAAGTAGTGCATGTTCAGAGAACTTACAAGCTTCCTTGTTACTCCAAGTAAAAATAGCAATATCTAAAACTATTGTTCTGCCTCCCTTCTGAGATTTTTCTCCTGTCAAGAAAAACAGAATCAGAGAGGTACCGTGAAAATAAATAGACTTAGTCCTATCTATTTATTTCCAAAGTCTCCACCTCTAACAAACAGCAGCTGAAGCCCTTCGTCATTTGAAAAACATTAAGCTGAAAATATGAATGGCTTTGCTGCTATTCAAACTAATGCAGGCCCTTTTACCCTCCTCCCTTTTCACACCACTTTTCCCACTTATTTTCATGGTGACAATTTCAGGGCTTTTCTCTTTGAGATTTTTATAATGAAATTCACTAAGAGAAGACCAAAAGAGGTTTCAAGAAGAATTCTAAACTTGACAGAGTATGGCCATTTAAGCTATTTCAATTAAGTTCTAAATGCTGTAAGAGAACATAGCAATCCAACGACAACAAACAAACAAGGAAAGGGCTTCAGCCTACTGTTAGCGAAATGAAATGAAGAGGTACCATTCTGCCCAATAAAAATCTTCCCTTATTTCTTATGCTGTCCTCATAATGGGCATGTCCTGGGTGGGGGGGTCCGTCCCCCCACTTTATGTGATTGTGACAGAGCTGTCCAAGAGGCAACCTTCTCTTCCCTTTTCATCTCTCGATTACAAAGAATGCCGACCTGTAGTTTTCCTTGGTTGTTGAAAAATAACTGTGTTTCAGTGATGCAGAGAAATGTCTCCTCCAGGTCAAGCTGAAAGCGTCCCAGGCCCGAGTGATGCTGACCACAAAACTCGATCATAGACTAAAGTGCCAAAGGGCAACTCTGAGACATTTAATTTTAAACATTGTCCCATTAAGGTAGCAATTATCAGAACTATGTTCCATCTCTGAAATTGCTCATTTTTTAAAGCAGGAGTTTGAATTTTATTCTGAGTGATTTACTTAGAATTACCAAAACCAGTCTAAGGATTTTTAAAAATGTAAGAAATTATTTCCTTAATAAGCCTCAGTTTTCTCAATAATTCTCAACTTGCTGGATTTCTGCAATGGTGGAAAGGCCAGTTTCTTAACACCTGTGACTGGTCTAAGACTTCGAAGGAATTAGGTATAAAATGTTTTGCACATGGTGCGATGCACATGGTGTGATGCACAGTAACCACTCATGTAATTATTTTTATTAGAATTTTTCTTTTGTTAATGATCATACATTAAGCATGTTCTGTGTAATGTACTCTAATAAGCCCTTTTAAAAATTATTGTCTATTGTCCTCACAAAAGCCAAGAAAAATAGTTTTACAAATTTTTATTTTTTTCTCATTATCGAGTAATACATGTTCTTTGCAGAAAATTTGAGTTCAGAAAAATGTACATAACAAAATAGAAACTTCCTATTATCCTACCACTCAGAATTAATCACTCTTAAATCTCTTAGTATGCTTTGTCCCAATTATATTTTATATAATTTATATATATATATATATATATATATATATATATATATACACATATGGCACAAAGTTAGGCTGATACTGCAAAAAAATGTGGCCTCTTTTATTCACCTAAATTTATAGCACGAGTTTTTCCCCAGGATATTGAATATTTTTAAATAAATTGAGTACTGTATATGACACTGAGGGAATACATAATAATTTCTGTAACATTCTATGGGATAAGTAGAGATGGAATTTAGGAAACTGGGATGTGCTGGGATGTGCTGAGCAGTACACTTTACGGGGAACAGACCCGATCTTCAAAACCAAGTCTGCCCAGCTCTCAGCAGATGCTCAGTCCTCCTCTGCATGCCTCCGGGCTTCTCTGGAGATCACAGGAGATGTTCTCTAGTGCCCATTCCTGCTGTCCTCTGTCTTCGGGTCCTCTGTGGCCAGACAGCTGATGGTTAGCTTGGGAGTCACTAAACATGCTGCGTGGTGGGATGGGAGCTGGTGCCGAAGTTCCTGACTTCTTCCCCCACTCTGTGGGCGATGCCCTACATGGGCCTTTGGCACATCCCCAGTGGCTAGAACCCCTGCTGCCCACTTGTGCACTCGTTTCTGCTCTCCCTATTCACTGTCTTTTCCCATCCCCTGGCAGTGCTTCCCAAGTAAACTATGTGAGCCAAAACTTTGCCTTGGAGGTGGTCCTAGGGGTGCCCTCAAACTGAAACGATCTCAGAGAAATCTACATTCAGTATCCTTTGAAGTTGTCTGGTGACCCATTTCCACAGTGCCTGTTTCTATGTTACCCTGTACTAATAGAGGAATCTCTTTGTGGTGGCTATGAAATTTATAACAGTGATAATTTTCTTGCCTATATAGATTAATGGCTCAGAAAGTTATTTTGTATGTCATTCAAATTTTCAATTTTAGTAACCGAAGAAAACCTATTATGTGAACAAGTCAGTTCTCATTAGGCCCATTTTATAGATGAGGTAACATTTCCCCAGATAGGTTAGTTATATTATTCATGGTGTCCAGAAATATTAATGATTATTTCCTATAATTTTCATTTTTTATTAAATCCCATTACACACACATTCTCTGGTAAGCGCCCTTTAACTGATCTTTATTTACTAGTATGGAATGATATGGCACTAGAACTGACTGGCAGTTGAAAAAAAAATTAGCTAATTAAAAAATCAATTTATAGTGCATAGTGGTGTTATGTTTCAATATTTTTCCAATGAATTCAGTGAATGAGCAATACAGTTTAAAGAGCAAGTAGTTTAACTTTATCTACTAAAAGAGGATGAGTAAAATACAAAAAACAAAAGGTCACGGTTTTAAAAGGTAACTGTCTTTCCTCTTTTTGTATACATTTCCCCCCAGTGAGACATCCTTTAGAGATAATTGGTGAACATAAGAAAATATTCAGAAGGAACCTCATTCAAAGTGGAAGACTTTGAAATGATTGAATAAGGGGGAGTTGCTTTGGACAAAATTCAGAGATTTCAATCTCACCGAAACTACACATGTACAAACTACGACCACACAGCACATCTATTTCACACAGGCAGAACTCATCCCTGGCCTCTTCTCTCGAGGTTGTTCCCCAAACTACGGAACTCTTTCTTAGGGTCACAGTCATAAAAAAATCTATCATTCTTGTCACGTCAGACCACTCTCCTCGTGAATCTTTCTGAATCAATAACTCAAGACATCTTATTTTATTCGTTCTCCAATCTCTTAACTATCAGTTGGAAATTTTTATTTAGATGTTCTAGTGTGGCGTCAAAAAAATCAATCCATCTAAAAGCAAACTCTTGGGTTCTTTCCCCACAACACTGACTATGTCCACACATTTGTTTACCCTGGAGATTTTACACCTCGTTTGACTCATTTGTCTTCGCTCTTTACTACTAAAGACTAATTCCCACCAGCTTTCCTGTTCAAAGTGGGATTCCACTGACATACATCATGTAATTGCGGCTCCCTGAGTTATTCTCCCAACCTCCCTGCATTCCCTGGACCTGCTCACCTACCCTCTGGCTTCATTGCATCCCTCATATCCTGTGGACTTCCTCTGCAGCAAGTCCCACAGCAAACCTTGCACCAAGTTTAATTGCTTCTGTGGAATCTTCGAGACACTTCCTACTATGTCCCATTGAGGTCCAGTGCTATTCTTTTTATCCTACTACCTAAACTTTTGATTTTGGTCAGTATCCCAAACCCCAAGATCTCTGATATTTCCACTCACATTTTTGTGATACTTTACAGATACAGAAATAGATGTTCTTTGAAGGCAGGATTTAGTTCTTTTTCACTGCTCACTAGAAGTGCCTAGTATAGTGTTAAGCACAAGTAGAAATTCAATAATTATATGCTAACTCATCAAGTTAATGGCTGAAATCAGTTTTTTTTTTAAGTAAGCAGTACATATTACAAGTGACACTGAATAACCTGCTATACTGGATATCCACAATAGCTGATGCATTTTCTCAGGCAGAGCAACATGATTGTCCAATGTAAAATTTGGCAGCCAGAAGATCCGGCATCCAGGCCACACTGGGTCAACTCCAGATCTAGTGAGTCAACTTTCTAGTTTCATCCCATGTCCTACTGGCTTTTATTGGATGTTGCAGGAAATGCTTTCTTCACCAAGGATGGCACAGAGAGGATCTTGGCTTCTATCCTTGTACCCCATTCAACCTAGACTTTACTCTTAGTCAAGATTTATTCTCCTGACTTCAGAATGAAGGAAAATTCATTTTGCCCCTTAAAAAAAGGAACGTGAATTAAATACTGCATTAGTATTCATTTTAAAAAGTAATCCACTTAAAATGAATAAAGTGTTCCTTGAATGTGTCCTTGGGAGCAAAGTCTCAACTGCAGAGCTGAATTTGAATGCCAAGATAGTGGTCTCCAAGCCATCAGGATTTTAGGCCAAATGGGTTTCCTAAAACAATACTGAAAACAGTGCACACACAGCCACAGAAATTATTTGATAGCTCAGGACTGTACCCAAGCATATGCAATTTATAGAGGCTTTCCAGGGCATTCTGATGAGCACCTAGTGTTTAACACCATTGTTCTGGAGTACCTGTTCTGAATGTAGCAGCATGTGGTAGATGTATGTTTACATTCCTTGCCTGTTCTTGTAGTCTGTGATTTGAATTAGGAACTCAAGTACTATGTTAAAGCAGGTGCTTCTGGGCTAGGAAAATATAGGTAGAAGATTACGTTCTACACCCCATAACATTAATTGTGATTTTCCCACATGGAAGACTGTAATGCAATTACATGCATAAGCTGCTGTGTCTCCAAAGGTTAAAGGAAATAGACCTGTTGGCTTGCATTGACTTTCAGGATTCTGAATGACCACAATTTACAACATCTATTGACCTCCCATCTCAGAGCTCAGAAGTAGTTTAAGACTAATTAGAAACATCCGCTTCAATGTTTTCAAGTAGATAAAATCCAACATTAAATCAACATGTAGAATAGATTTAAGTAGAAATTTGTCAACAGGGACCAATTCAAATGACATGCACTTAAAAGAAATTGAACTGTATAATCAGGGGAAAGAGAAACCTTAAATTTCTCAAAATAATATTGAGAAAAACTATAGTTTCTTCATAATTCTTGGAATGGCCATCAGTTTCTCGTATCTTCTTTTTTATTTTCCTATTCAAACATGTTTGAATTTTTATGCAAAATGTCAGATTACATCAGTAGTCTACCCTGCAACAAAGTCACGTGAACACATTTTTATCTTCTACAGAGAGTCTTAGACATTCTTCTCACCGTCTTTAGTATGTGTTTACTTTAAAGCATCACAAGAGGAGTTTTTGCTTTGAAATAGGTGTGCTCATTCTTGGAAACAGGAGAAAACATGTGTTTAGAACCTGGCTGACTATGGCTAGAATTCCAAATGCTCTGCTGACGTCCCTCAGGGACAAGCCCCTTACAGACCATTCTCACCTGTCAATGGAAGTGTAAGGCCTTGGTGCCTGTTAGTTTGTGGTAACCTTACAGGAAGCAAATAATGTCACTTCTACTTCAAAATAAAACCCTGAGGATGTGAAACTCCATAAGCAATCCATTCCTTTGGATTTATTTGTTACTGAACTTTCAGATGGTCATTTACACCATAGGGTGATCTTTTTCATTAGTCACTTTCTGTTCTGAACTCTAGCTGTTATTTCATCTGAATCAGGAGAGTAAGCTGGCAGGATCATTTCCAGGGTGTAATGATGTGGTGTGATAGCCACTGACCCTCAAGGAAAGGGAAGAAATTCTATTGTAATGATTGAAGATGTCCACCTGAGTAGTGAAATAGGACCACCTGGGGTCAAGAAAATTGTTTCTCCAGCAGTACCAAGAAATGATCTGAGACACACATACCTATGGCCCCTAACTTTCCGTACCCTATTTAGTTAGTAAATGAAAAAAAAAAAATAGCCCCTAACTTTCTTTACCCTACTTAGTTAGTAAATGAAAAAAAAAAAAATGATGATTTCCTGAATTGATTCCACTGGAATTCTTGAGATTTTTCTGGGTGAATTTTGAAGGTCTTATTTCCCTTGTGCTTGACTTTCCACTTAAAACATTTTCAACTATACAATAGCATTCAAGTGCAGAGGAGCAAGATGTAGAACAATTTCTCTTTGGGCTTCCCCCACCCAGAGATAGTCCTTGAAGGGAAGATGGGTTTGGAGTGCAGACTCTTCCCCAGGTCTGACGAGGGTGCCCTGGAACATGTAGTCTGGAAGCTGCAGAAAAAGCCTGGGAGAGTGTGACCAGACAAGTTCAGAAAAGAGATGTGGAGATATCATGAGCAGAATTCTCTGTTGTTCTACAACCCCAACATTGTTCCTGAATATGCCATCAGTAGATTCTTACGGTTGGGCTACAGCAGCTTCCTTCTACCTGATCTCCCTGCAGTCAGTCTGAACCCATAAATCCATACCCTCCACAATATATCCAGAAAGATGTTTCAAAGCATAAATTTCCCTCCCTAAAACCTTTCAGAGGTTTTCCCATCACCCCAGAGTGTTTCTCTAAGAGTGGGAGATCTGCCACTGGAAGCCTTGAGTATGCTCACAGTGGCAGCAGCCCCCACATCCTTTCCCACATGGCGCCTTGCCAGGTCCGTCTCTAGCCTCCCAAGTGAGAGGTGAGGTGCAGATAGACCTGCCCGCTTCCCTTCTCATCCAGGAGACAGCAGGCTCAGCTCTGAGCCTCTAATTGGCAAATGTATGTAGGAAGAATTTAACAATGAAATTGTTATTAATTTTATTATCTTATATTTATGACAAATGATATAGGTTATTATATACAATACCATTTCCTTATAGAAATGTTTATTAGTTTTAAAAATTAGCCAAAATAAAGAAGGTAGTAATTAAGATTAATTAAGAGATATCATATTACCGATTTTTGGCAAAAATTGTAAAGTTGATGTCAACAGTTTAAAGTTGGGAAACTCTGACTCGGACAGTTTCGGTCCTTGCTATGTGACTCTAGCATTGGTTCTTACCTCTCTCTGTGGCCTCCTAGATACCCACCTTGTACTCTCTTACTGTGTCTTCTCTCTGTGCCCGGGTGATGAGACTCCTGATTTCTTCTCACTTGCTTATGGTTCTGAATTCCTGGGATCGCTGATCAGTTTTCTGTTCCTCCAAGCAGTTCTCCTGACATGTCTGTTTCCCATTTCTCCTGGTTGAGATAGCTGGGCTTTCTGGATTCATTAATTCTTAACCCACCCCAAGCTGGGCTTTTCTAGAAAAGTCCAGCCCTAGTGTATAAAGCCCCACACCAAAGTTCCGTGAGAAAGAGAGGCAGGCAGATGACAGATCCAGGATTGTATGGAATGTGATTCATTTGGAGACTTACTGATGGGAGCATGATCGTAGGTGCAGGAAGACCAATTGGATCCCCCAATTTGTGTCAGAAAGAGAGGAACATACTATAGGAGTAAGAACAAGAATAACTTCATCCTAGCTGGAATATACCTGATTTCTCTTACACTAATATCAGAGAGTAAGGCACACCCTTGGAGTTAGGGTTCGGTTGTAAATATCCACATCCCACACTAGTGGTTTGTTTTATCGATTGTTTTCTAGGAAATTATGCAGGAAAAATTGGCTAGAGCCATTCCAGGGCAATCACGGCAGTTATGCCTCAAAATGGCTGCAAGTCCTGTCAAGCTAAATCTATACACGCCCATAACCCACCTCTCTCCCCATAGAACATTCAGTGCGGTAGAGTCAAGACTCATGTGAAAGAAGGATCACAATGTAGTACAGCAATCACAATGCTAATGGTAGCTACTGTTTACTGAGTGCCTATTATGTGTCACGCTCCTTATTATAATATCTACATCATCATCATCATAACAGTACTGTGAAAGAGGCTCTTTTTACATCAAGGTCTGAGAACACTGAGACACAGAGATTAAGTACCATTCTCAGGGCCACAGAACTACAAATGCATAGTACCCAACTGTGCCAGCAGTGGAAAGCAATGAAGACGTACTTTTTGGATCTGTACTCTTGGTTCAAGGTGTACTTAAATGTAAATGCACCCGGATGTCACGCTCTCAAACACGTGATAATACATGGAGGTAGAGGTGATCAGAGATGTTGCCTGCAGTAAGAGCCAGGCATTCCTGAAACTTGGCTCCCTTCTGCCTGCCGGGCAGAGATGTTGAAGTCTCTGTAGAGTATTCCTATCCCTGGGAAAAAGCAACTGTTGTCCTTGTGGATACTTAAAAGCACAGGGCGTGGAATAGTGTTCAGCTATGACATTGTCACTAGACACTGTAGGAAACACGAGACTAGAAGCAGATTTCCCTCCTAATCCAGAATGACCTCGGCATCTCTCTGGCAGCCTAAGTACTCACTGCTTTATAAATGCAGTGAGTTTCATTTGCATATCTCATTTTTGCACATATCCACTCTGGAATAGCTTGCTTCTCTTTTAAAAGAAAGGCTTATTTTCTTAGACCTATTTTGTTATTAAGGAAACTGAAGCTCAGAGAGGCTAAGCATTTTGTCCATGATCACATAGCACTTTAGTTCTAAGAGCTGAGAAATGCTGGTTCCAGAACTAGTGCTTTTCTCTATAGTACTGTATCTGCCTCCATAAGGAAGGGGTCAGGATTTGTTGTTTTGGATTCATATTGCCTCTGAAAATGACAAGCCACTAGGGTTCTATGGTGTAATGGACTCTGAAAACAGCAAGCCAGCTGTCTGAAGATTGTTTCTAATCTAGGATGATGTGGGAAAAGAATAGGATCATTAACCAAAAATCCTAGACTCCATATCTTCAACAACTACAATTCAGCCAAAACACTGGCTATGCGTAGAATGGCTGTGTCCAGAATGCTCTTGCTGTGGGACCTCATCAGTATTGCCTCAGGGATCCTGAAGAGGGTCCTTCTCCTCTTAGCCAGGTGGTCTTGGCTTTGTGGTCCATCAAGCTGATATCTAAGTTTCAGCTCCTTCTTAGTTTCTCTCTGCTGCTTTTGCCCACCGTAAAGCCCAATCTAGACAGCTGGACACTAGCAGTCTCTAGAGTTTCAGCAGCTGGGTTCTGGGCAGCAAGCCTGGTGAGGTTATAATGTCACCTGCTCATGGGGCATCATCATACCTGGAGCTACTTTCTCCCTCAGCTCCTTCTGCCGCCACCCCCCAAAAATAGGCTTGTGTTTACACATGGTTGAGGGAACAAATGACCTTCCTTGTATGTATCTGTGTTTAGCTGTGTCTCTTACCACACCCTCATGCTGTGAGCTCATCAGAGGCTTTCAGGTTTCCCTAGGACTTCGTGGTTTTTCTGTCACCATAAACTTTACACATCTTGGTCCAATAACCTGCCTTGTCTTTTCTATGCCTAAAGTCTCTTCTTATATTTATACTCAGCTCAAGTATCACCACATTGGAAGAAGTTTTGTTTCCTTCTCTGAATGCCATAACTCCTTTTTTCTGATGCCCCATGTCACAGGAGTTAGGGACATACAGATCTAGGCTCAAAATCCAGTTCTTCCAATTACTAACAATAACTCTGAGAAACATGAACTTCTCTGAGTACCTCTTTCCTTTTCTTAAAATAGGACTCATAATAGCTTCCTCAGGAGACTAGCTTAAAGATAAACAACATGGACTAATAACATATCTAACATGGTACCACAATATAGCCAACATGCCATCACTATTTATTTTACTTCTTTGACTACAAATAAGATTTCCCACTTTGTACTTTGCAGAGCAGTTCTTTGCATGCATATCATATACTTACTGCAGTCTACATTTCTTTAACGTATGAAGTCTGAGTGGAGAAAGGCAGAAACAGAGAGGATGAGAAGATTGAACCATGCGCAGGCTTTTGTTTGCAGAAAGCTGCTGTAGACACAGTCTTTTTTCTTTCCCCTAATATCTATCTGGATCCCCCTTAATCTTGATTCTACTCCCAGACCTCAGTCTATAGGTTCTGGAGGGGGATAAATAACTTTTTTATTCATCTTTACCACACCAGTGGCTAGCACAGTCCCCGACACAGCAATATTTGGTGAATGAATGGATACATTACCAAGGCTCTATCAGTCTATTAAATCTATGAGAATCAGTCTATACTACAATATTTCTAGAACGCAGGGCCTGTATTTTATATATTTTTATTCCAGCCCTCTCAAATGGAGAGTAACACTTTCATAAATAATGTTTGCTATATGCTAGCTGAAGGAGTGAATAAATAATCAACCTTTGCCTAGGACTCTTGGTAAAATTTGCCCCTGCCCCTTCTCTGCCCTGGCTTTCTCTGCCTCATGATTTGGCCCCCACAGTCTCTGTCTGTGTTGCTCATTCATGTTTAAAAATGAAGATGGCACAATACAGTCTTAGAAATACTCTAGACTCCAACTGCTATTTTAAAAAGGGACAAGAGCAATTGTGGTTACAGATCTATGTGAGGAACAGCAGGAGTTTATTATTTGTTGGTGCTGTGGAATAATTCCAACGTTTATGGTTCATTTCTCCCTTTCTCTCCCCATCGGGTTTTCTCAGTTCCCAAGTTAGATAATGTCCCGCCATGTTATGAGAAAAATAGTACTAAATCTGTTAGTGAGTCTGTCGGGTCTGGAAATGCATTTCTTCTCTCATTGCATTAGTCAGGGTTCTCCAGAGAAACTGAACAGCTGAACCAATAAGATCTCTCTCCCTCCTCCCTCTCTCTCTCTCTCTCTCTCTCTCTCTCTGTCTTCCCATCTCCATCTCTTTCTATCTCCCTCTCCCCCTCCTTCCCTCTTTTTTCCCTTTTTTCTTTCCTTTCTATCATCACTCATGAGGGTGAAGCTGGTCATCTCCCTGCGGGCAACCCTGCGGGCAGGCCTGGGTGGGGCAGGGCTGAAGCTTCCTGACATCGTGTGGGTGCTCACGGATCTTCAAACTCAGTGATGCAGCCCCGGGCAACATTTTGGCCACAATTTCAAGAGCAACCTTCAAGCAGAACCTTTCACTGAAGATGCTCTCAGGTTCCTGAATCTCAGAAACAGAATAAGATAATCAATTTTTATTGTTTTAAATGTCTTAGTTTTTCGGTAACTTGTCACGCAGCAATAGTTAGCGCTGCAGTACTGCTTTGTGGTTAGTGAAGAGAGCTGAAATGAAGCAGATGGGGCAGGCAGTACCACTTGCTGGCTGTGTGACCCATGCATGTTCCTAATCTCGCCGAGCCCCAGATGACTCATTTTAAAATGCCAACTTCGTTTGATCATACGCATCTCACAGACATATAAAAATAGAGAAAATACGTGTGAACACACTTAGCACTGTGTTACCACATGGTTTGGTGCTATTCAAAATTTCTTTTTTTTTTTTTTTTTGGTACCGGGAATCGAACTCAGGGCCTCATGCTTGTGAGGCAAACACTCTAAGCACTGAGCTAAATCCCCAGCCCTCAAAATTTCTTTATAGAAATATACAATATAAATCTAAATATTTAAGAAAACCTTTTATCTGCATTTAGTAGAAAGTTTGTTCTAATTAAATAAGTAGAAAAACATATTTGCAGCAAGAATTCAATAAGGATAATACAGCCATTATGAAAAACAGTATGGAAGTTCCTAAAAAATTAAAAATAAGATGTCATATGATGAGCAATCGTACTACAGGGTATATATCGGAAAGGAATGAAAGCAGTATGCCGACGAGACACCTGTACTCCGTGTTCATTGCAGCAGTGTTCACAATAGCCGAGAGACAGAAACAACACAAGAGGCCACGAGCTGATGAGTGGGTCTAGAGGCTGGTACACATACACAGTGGAATACTACTGAGCCTTAAAAAAGAATATCATCCTGTCATTAGCAACAACATAGACGGAACTGAAATAAGTCAGGCACAGAAAGACAGGTATCACACGATCTCACTCATAAGGGGAATCTAAAAAAGTTGATTCCTTAGAAGTCAAGGGAAGAATGATGGCTACCGGAGTCTGGGGAGAGCAGGGGAAGGAACGGGGTAAGGTGGATGAAAAGGTACTAAAATGTAGTTAGACAGGAACAAGAGGTTTTGTTGTGCTATTGCCCAGTATGGTGACTGTATTAAATATTATCTCATTACACATTTCAAAAAAATCAGAAGAAAGGATTGTGAGAGTTTTTACAACAAACAGCAGATAAATGTTTGAGGATATGAATATATTTAACTTGGTTTAAACATTATACAACATGCACACATATCAAACATTACATGGTAGTCCATTAATACATACAATATTTCGGGTCTCATTTAAAAATGAGAAAACAAGAGTCCAATGAGCAATGCACATGAAAGGGTCAAGAAGTAGTTAAAAATTGGGGATGTCTGGTGATGTAGAAGGAACCTGTGGCAGCTGTGAAACATTCAATGTCTTATGCTTGCTTTGCTAGAAGAAGAACAACTGTTCAGTTATGTGTAGTAACTTATACCTAACACTTGCTAGGTAAAAACTCAGGCCAAATGTATTGCCCAAAATTTCTGGTAAATGCTATTGCTCTCTACAACTAAAATGCAAACTATGCAGAACTTTAGTGCTGACGATATTCTGGTCCGATGGTCCTCTGGTGGTTCAGATCTGCTCTGTGGCCATCTTTAGGCCAGTTCCATCATAATAGAGTCACTGCTGACCTCCTAGTGTCTCTATGCTATTGGAGATGTTGATTAGGTGCAGGATGCTACTGATTTTATCAAGGTGAAGCTGAGGATGCTGCTGAACTAGTCACAATTCTAAAGCACCAGAGATACTGGCAAAGTAAAAAACAACTTGCTGAAAAATAAAGCTTCCATGTGCAGATAACACTGGGGAGGATTCACCTTGCCCTTGAGAGTTACATCATAATTACAGCTCTAATAGTCACTCAAGAGTCTGCAATGGTTGCTGGATTTGCAGAAAGATTCTTTGAAGCTGCCAATTTCATGCAAACATTTTGGGCTATTTTCCCAGGTTTCTCAGAGATCTCGACATGAGAATTTGTTAGATTATGAGTAGTCAACAGAAACATGTTCAGAATTGGGGCCAGTTAAAACTCTTTTGTCTCTGCACAGCCACACCATGGAGTGTAGGAGGGTGTGATAAGGTTGGGCTGGTCATGAGGCTGGTGCTTACCAGAGAGTGTCGTATACTTTAGGGTACGTCCTCATGGTCTGCACTCTCAAATCTCAAGTCATTTTTTTCCCACTTTTATTGAGGTATGACTGACAAGTGAACGCTATACATTTATCATGACGTTTTGATGTATGAATACATTGCAAAATTATTTCTCTAATCAAGTTAATTAACCTATCCATCACCTCATACTCTTACCTTCTTTGATGAGAACACTTAAGACATATTCTCTTAGCAAAGTTGAAGTATAAAATTCACTATTATTTGCTATAGTCATCTTGCTGTGCATTAGATCTCCAGACCTCATTCATCATATCACTGGAAGTTTGTGTCTTGGACACACAACCTCTATTTCTCCCATCCCTCAGTCTCTGGAAACCAGCTTTCTGCTCTTTTTCTATGGTTCAAATTTTTTAGATTCATCACACAAGGGAAATTATGCTGTATTTGTCTTTCTGTCTGGCCGATTTCACTTAGAATAATGCCTTCTAGGTTCATTCATGTTGTTATAAATGGCCAAATATCCTTTCTTGTAAAGACTGAATAATATTTCACGGTATATGGATGTGGGTATGTTTATCTTTCCATCTGCTGATGTGTATGTGGGTTGTTTCCATATCCTGGCTGTGGCGATAACGGGGCACTGAACATGAGTGTGCAGATGTCTTCTCAGTATACATACTGATCCTTTCTCTTGTATACATGCCCACCAAAGGGACTGTTGGATCATACAGTAGGTTTGAGTTATTTTCAAAATCTCCAAACTGTTTTCTGTAAGGGCTGTATTAATTTACATCCCTACCGACGATATACAATAGCTACCTTTTCTCCATATCCTCTATAATACTTTTTATTTCTTCTTTTTGGTTTTAGGTACTAGCCATCCTAACATGTATGGGATAATACTATACGGTGGTTTTGACTTGCATTCCCTGAAGATTAATAGTGTTAAACAACTTTACATGTATCTCTTAGCCATTTTC
>PVJO010012431.1:0-55554 GCA_004026905.1 Hystrix cristata
GTTTTTAATTTTTAGTTTTGCCGCGGTAAAGCATGGTAAAGCACCTGTCTAAAATCGTACATAGATCGTGATTGAAGGATGAAAGCGTCTGGTTCTGCAGCTCAGTGCACCGCAGTGAGGTGCAGCAGGTGTCGCTGTTCCCCCGACGATGGCCTGTAGCTAATGCTGGCAGAAGTTCTCTCAGGGCTGTCTAATTCCCAGCCAATTACTTTTGTCTGAGAGATTTGCCTTCATCACTAACCCTTCAGTAATAGGTACTTGTACTTTTCTTCCCTTTGGTAACAAAGCCATGACCCAATCTAGATAAGGGAAATTACTACAGAAAAACACACTCTTTATTTCTAAGTTTCACATAGCTATCCTATTAGATTTGGGGGGATAATCTTTTAAATGCTTCAGAAAGGTATTATTAACTCCATTTTACAGATGAGGCAGGTAAAGCTAACCAGAAAGCTTAGATAGTTACAGTGAATTGCTCTTACTTTCTTTCTCTTTTATCTAGTTCTAGGAACAGGCCTATATGCAATGAAATACTATTTTACCTTAAGTATATTAATAGATCAACAGTAAAAATACTTTCTGATCAGTTTCTGAGAACTGCCATACAAATTATGAGAACTGACCCATGTTACCCATGTAGATAATTGTGTAAAAGTTTCCAGTGGAGGAGTTCCAAGAAGGGGCCCTCTCAACTTTGGGCAAGGTGGGCATCCTTCAGAGGTCTGGGAGTTCTTTGGAAACATCTAGGTATCCTCAGGAAGCATGCCGAAGGTGACCCATGTTTGTGTGTACACGGTTTAAGAGCCCAGTTATAAACATGAGTTATTGTGCTGCATGGTAATCAGTGGCATAGCAGAAGCATAGAGCTGTTTGGTTCCTCTATTGGAGGTTTTATACTTTTTCAACCCTTGCATGTTATTACCAATCTATCACTTCTCGTGCCTGCCTTGTAGCTGCATATTTCCCTTTTCTATTTCCTTTTCCTAAAATGCTCTGAAATTAGAAATCAAATAAAAAAGCAGGTATAAATTACCAGTTTCAGAGTAACTCTCTTTGAAGGCGTTTGTATTGGTATATTATTTCCTGGTTCATAACTGAATTATGGAAAGAGGGGTCTGATAGAGAGCTGGTTCTGGATAGACAAGATGTTGTAGTTCATGACTGTGGCATGGCATAAAGAATGAGAGATTACTCAGAGTCAATGTTCAATTCACAATCCAAGAAGGTCCAGAAGGACTGCCCTGACTGAGACCCCTCAGCATGAGAGAGTCTCATAGAGACAGCCCAAATTGAAGCCTCTGTGACTTTTTATTGACAGAACCAGGAAGCAAGGATAGAGGAGGGAAGGACATCTGTGCAGGAATTAATGTAGGGGACAGGGAAGGACAGGAGAAGGTCGGCGTAGTCTGTTACATGATTGACTTAGGGCCAATCTAAGTGATAAATCGATATGGGGAGGAGAGGGCCAAAGAGTTCATTTCTTAAGAGAATGTTTTGAACCTACTGGATTTGTGGCCCTGTAGGCTTTTAATCTCTAACATGCATTCCAGGAGGTTTTGGACGTGTGGCTCCAAAGTCCCTTATCTCTGCATGTCCATCTCCTACATACCTCTGGCCAATGCCCCCACAACAAGGAATGACCATGTCAATATTTTTCAAATTCCCAAGATGATTAAAACCAAACTTAGACACCTGTGTGACTTGATTGCGCACTCCAATGCTGCAGTGATTTGAAGGGAATGCTCCTGGATGACAGAAAGATGTCCAGCCTTTGGGAACAGCCTCACACCCTCTAAAGGCATGGTGGGTATTGGGCCAGGAAGAAGGAGGGTGGAGTGTGGGGCGAATGAGAAGTAGAAGCGGCTCTAGGGAAAGTGACTAGATTATGACATGGAGATGGTCAATCCTGTCTCCTGCCCAGAGGAAATGAAACCCAGTAGAGACCATCTTACAACTTTGGGGAGCCATTTGTGCCAGGTGATGTCTAAGATGAGGTGGGGAATGGCAGGTAGAGGGTTCACAAAGTGTGGCCTGTAGGAATGAAGTAGCAGAATCAGCTGTCCGAGGAAGAGATGAGGCCCAAGGGAATGTCCACATGAAGGACATTTAAGGGCTCCAAGAGCCATGAGAGGAAGTGGCTGAACTTGGCTTACTCTGTTCATGACCTTCTGCCTAATAGTGGGGCTGAGAAACCTGGCTTTTAGTGATTTCCAAATCCACCTGGTTGGATTGTGGATTTAGTTTGAGTGGGACAGCACTTGCCTAGCAAGCACCAGGCCCTGAGTTTTAACCCCAGCACCCCCCCAACCAAAACCAAAAACAACACCCCCCCAAATCCACCAGGTTGGGAGGCAGAAGCTTCTGGTGTATACATTGCAAGGAGGAGCCCTCTTGACTTCGGACAAGGTGGGCAGCCTTCAGAGGGCTGGGAGCCCTTGCAAACAGCCAGGATGGGGCTAGGGCTGGGTATACATGCTAGTACTAGGGGTCATGGTCACCTGAGGAATCAAGCCCAGACTAGGCCTTTTTGAAACCTGGTGATCTGAGGGCTCCCTTCTGAGGATGAGACCAAGCAGAAAAGATCACTCTGTTTTCTTAAAGTTGGAGATGAGTTGGGAAATGGCCCTAGGTAATCTCTACTGCTTTAAGAGAAATGCACCTTATCCCAATGACCAAGAAATGGCTTTTTCATGTGTACAACCCATTTGTGGACAAAAGAGATTTATTAGTTTAAAATAATTGTATAAATATGCTCATAATAAAGCAGTCAGGAAACACTGAACAATATAGAAAAATAACCCCATATACAGGGATATAATCTCTAAATATATTTTAATTAATTTCCTTCCAGGCTTTTCTCTACATATATATTCAACATAGGTAAACAAATGCAATTTGTTTTTTTGGTTTTTTTGAGACAGGGTCTCTCTAAGCAGCTCAGGCTGGCCTTGAACTCACTGTGTTGCCACAGCTGGCCTTGATCTTGCAGTGATCCTCCTGCCTCAGCCTCCTGAGTGCTGGGATTACAAGTGTGTGCCACCACACCCCACAGTAAATATAATTTTTAAATGAAATAATAGAATAAAACTGTTTCATAATCTTCTTCTGTATGATCCTACAATAATATAGTTCTACATTCTTACTTTGAGAGCTGTATTAGGATTCTATTCTGATAATTTCTTATTTTTAGCAAGTCCTCGAAAATAATAACAATTTCTTCTTTTTCTTATTTCAGAGTGTTGGCTAGAACAAGCCCCGATGGAACTCGTTCAGTAGCTTTAGTATTCCACCCTTGTTTTTCATACTTTCTGTTGATTTCTAGTAAGTTTATAGTATTAAGGGGGGTTGGGGTTTAGCTTAGTGGTTAGAGCGCTTGCCTTGCAAGCACGAGGCCCTGAGTTTGATCCCCAGCACCAAAAAAAAAAAAAAAAAAGCACTTATAGTATTAAGGGAGTTTCTTTGTATTATTTCTAACATTAACAGCGTTCTAAATTTTTCTTTTTAAGAGAATCAGGATGAATGAATTATATAAAATAACTTCCTAGAATTCATATAGTTTTTCTCCTTTAGCCTGTTAATGACCTGTTACAGAACCTGACTTGGTTTCCTGGGGTGAAGCCTGTGTTTGTGATTCTGCAACCTGGGAAGGGGAAGTTGCTGCTCTTAGAAGTCTCATAGAAAAGATAGCATGTTTTATAACCTGTGCTACACCTGCTATTTTTACTTAACCATAAACCCAGGAAATTGTCTCCTATCAATTCATAGGGCATTTCCTCATTTGTTTTTTATAGCTACAGAGTGTTCCTTTGTGTGGTTGTGTCATAGTTTATTCAACCAGTTTCCTAGTGATAGAGATTTGAGATGTTTCCAGTTTTCTGCTGCAGTAGTAACATTATAAATACATTATTTCATGGATGTATACTTTAAAAGAAATTCTCAGAAATGAGACTGTTCTGTGTATGAGAATGAATTAAGAACATCTCAGCCTTTTAGAGATTGACAAATGAACAGTTGAACACTGATAAATTCAGATAAACAGAATTTAGATAACTTGGACATGATTTATATGCATGTGTGATGAAACGTCTTCAGCAAAAACAGTTGGGCCTTCAACTGGTGTGCGTGCGTGTGTGTGTGTGTGTGTGTGTGTGTGTGTGTTTCTTCCATACATTTTACATTTCCTTTTTGCTATCTATACTTTCCCAGAGCTGTGCACATCCTCCAGCCTCTCAACAGTTTTTAATGCACTTAGATTTTCTAGGACTGCTGGGGATTTAGCTCAGCGGTTAGAGTGCTTGCCTGGCAAGCACAAGGCCCTGAGTTTGATCCCCGGCACACAAAAAAAAGATTTTCTAGGACAATGGAATTAAAGAAGATGGTAATTGTTATGAGGCATCATTGAGCACTTTCCTGGGGTCAGGTACTATGCTAAATGCTTTGACCGTAGTATATCCCACTCTTATTTCAACCCTGCCAGAGCTCTTTTGGGGTTCTTTTTACAAAAGCAGAAACCCAGAAGTCAGGTGGCTCAAGGCCTCCAACCAGGAAGTGGTGGATGCAGAATTAGAAGCTAAGTCTGTCTGGTCCATCCCAGGCCTTATTTATTAGCGATGCACATCTCCAGCTTTGCCATCATTCCTATTCTGCAGCTAACAATGTGCAGGGAAAAATTGACTGGTGGGAATTATATTCTGGTGGTTAAAGATAATAGCCTTCAGCTTCTGGATTCTCTTTTCAAATAACAGCTCATTTGGGTGTCAGATCAAGTGAAATTAACAAATACTTCATGGGACATCTGCCATGAGGAAGGCACAAGGCTAGTTGTCACAGGATATATAGAAATTTAAGTCAACTCACGGCTGGACAGATAGAAGTCTGCTTGACTGGTTAACTTATAAATAACTACTTCCCCTGGATAATTAGTGTTGCCCAGTTAGCTTCCCTGGGGAGGAGCTGTATATGTTATAAGACAAACATAATCAATCAGGACTGACTTCTGCTCCTTCCTGGAGCCATGCACCACGGTAAACTCCAGGTCTACAAGCTTATGAACGTCTAAATCAAATCAAGGAAGAACTAGGAAAGATTATTCATTGCTACCCTGAAGGAATAACTTTGTAGGAAATGAGGCTACAGAAGAAAAGGGGGGGCTGATAATAATGGAAAATTTCAAAAAAGAATTTAAGAATAGATTATTTGTATCAACAACTTTTTTTTTTTTTTTTTTTTGATGCTGGGGATCAAACTTGGGGCCTTGTGCTTGCAAGACAAGCACTCTAACCCCTGAGCTAAATCCCCAGCCCCAACAACATTATTTTTAAAACAAAATGATTACAGAAATTTAAACCATACCGATAAAATTAATTTAAAAAGGAAATTTAAACCTAAGGCTTATTCAAGTACATAAGAAAACAAAATCTTGATCTCAAATAATGAATGGCCAAGAAATGTATATGGATAATCTGTCTAATTGTATTACTTAACTCCATGGCTAAAGATAGGCTAAAGTTGAGAAAAAAAAAAAAAAAAGAAACAGAAACATCCAACATGTTCACATCTTTTAACCTAGTTATGCTCCTCCAGAGAATATTTTGTTTTGTTTCATTTTATCAGCAGTGCTGGGGTTTGAACTCAGGGCCTCACATTTAGGCAAGTGTTCTACCACTGAGCTACCTCCTCAGCCTTTTTTATTTTATTTGGAGATAAACTCTCTGTAAATTGCCATGCTGGGCCAGTAGCTAGGATTATAGGTTAGCACTACCATGCCTGGCTCTGAGAATTTGTTTAAAAGAAAATTTTCTAAGGCTAGGAAAGCTAAATATACTACGAGAAACCTCAGCATAATAGGAAGGTGGTTAACTGAAAGCATATCCATGCAATGTAATATTATTAAGTCACTAAAATAATCATTATGAAAACTTTGAGGCCATAGGCTTATAAAGCAGCGCTATATAAAAACAACAGAAGAAGGGCTGGGGATTTAGCTCAGTGGTAGAGCCCTTGCCTACCAAATGCAAGGCCCTGAGTTCGATCCCCAGTACCCCCCCCCAAAAAAAAAATAACAGCAGAAGTTTATCTACACAATTATTCCACTTCTGGAAAAGTAAGTTCTTATGATCAGGATCTGGAAATAAATATGAAGAAAAGAGCTAGGTTTGAGGGACAGTAATTATAATTTATTTAAAAAATGGACCTTTCTTTAGTAGTTTCAGGTTCACAGCCAAATCAAGAGGAAGGTGCAGAGAATTCTTATATATCTTCTATCCTGACACATGCATAGCTTTCTCCAATGTCAGTATTCCCTACCAGAGTGGTACATTTGTTACAATCTATGAAGCTACATTGGCACATATTATTACCCCAAGTCCATATAGTTTACTTTAGGTTTCACTTTTGGTATTATATACCCTGTGGATTTTGACAAATATATAATGGTCCGTATAATGTCATACAGAGTAGTTTCACTGCACTGAAAATCTGAGCTCCACAAATACCTCCACTAAGCTCTGGCAACCACTGGTATTTTTACTGTCTCCATAGTTTTGCCTTTTCTAAAATTTCAAATAGTTGGAATCATACAAACTGACTTCTTTCATTTAGAAATATGCACTTATGTTTCTTCCATGTCTTTTCATGGCTTGATAGTTCATTTCTTTCCAGTGCTGAAAAATACACCACTGTCTGGATTTACCACCATTTATTTATCCATTTACTTCCTGAAGAATATATTGGTTGTGTCTACATTTTGGCAATTATGAATGAAGCTGTTATACACATTCATATGCAGTTTTTTTTGTGTGTGTACATAAATTTTCAACTCCTTTGGGTAAATGCCAAGAGTCATGATTGTTAGACTGAGGATTTTTTAAATTAGAAAATTTTAAGTTTCTGGGCAAAAATGATTTTTAAATTAAGAATGAAAATTGTTTTGCTGGGATCTCTGAGCATATCAGGGGTTTATAATGGCACTGTTCACCCCTGGTATCAGCCTCTTAGCTAGATATGACCGTCCAGCTGCCTCCTCCGTAGCTGGGACCAGACACAACAGTCGAGCTGGTATCTTATATTTACAGAGCACCTCGTCAGTTGTCCTTTAGCCTCGATCCTAGCCGCTGTCTCCATGCCTTGCACAGAGCCTCTCCTTTGCACAATCTCAGAGCTCAGCAGTGCTTCTGTCTTGCATAGAGCACTGAAGAGTCCCCAAGCCCAGAGCACTAGCTCATGTGGCTCCTCTTTAGTCCTTAGCTTTTCACCCCCTCCCCAACACATCTCAGAGCAATCAGCTCATACCATTATCCATATATGTATGTGTGTGTGTGTGTATACATATATATATATATATATATGGTTTTCTATTATTTTTGTTCTCTCATCTCCACAAGCCTTAACTGAAGTAATTCTAAATGAATGAATCAAACAGAACTAGACTTTGTCATGTAGAAGGTAACTATCCAAGAAATAGGATGTTCTACTAAACTCTTATGAGTTGCCTTTTATAGGACCAGATTGCCTTCTAAAAGGGTTAATCCAAATTAAAGTGCAAATTTAAAAGCCACTAAATTCAGCTTAAGAGAGAAGCACATGAATGTGGACAAATGGTAAATATGGTCCAAAAGTGGGAAATAACCAAATAAGGATTGTAAACTGCTGGAAATTCTCCAGATATTGATGCCAAACATGCTCAGTCAACTTACATTTGTCTGTACGAACAAATGGGCACAGAAGGTAGCTAAGATGTGAAAACAGGGCACAGTCCAGCAAGCATCTTATTTATAGAAGAGAAGGGCTGGAAGGAACTGAGAGCAGACGGGGCATCCCCTCCTGTCTTCTAGAGAAGGAAATTCAGGGCAGCAGCAGCCAGGACCAAATCAGATCCTTTATCAACCAGTCCGGCACTATGCCCTTCTAGAATGTATTACGGAGAGATTTATTTTTACAAAGTTAAAATAGTCACATGATTTAAAAACAAAAACAATATTAAAGGGTATATGTTGAAAAGTTTCCTTCCCATTTCTATTATTAATTTCTCTCAACCTTTCCAGTGTTTCTTTGTGAAACTTAACCAAATGTAAAAAGATTAAAATACATTCTTGTTTCAAGCTATCTCTCACACAATGTATCGAGGAGATCTTTTCACATTGATACATAGAAATCTTCCTTGTTCCATTTTAGGATATTGTGTTCCAGGATGTGTCACAGTATATTTAACTAGTCTCTATTTAAGGACCTTTGGGTTAGTTCTAATCTTTGTTGCAACCAGTGCTGCCATAACCTTATAAAAATGTCATCTAGTAGGAATGCAGGTGTTATCTGTGGGATAATTTCCCAGAAGTGGGTCTGGGAGGTCAAAAGGTAACTGGGTGTAATTTTGGTAGATTTTGTTGAAACGCCTTTCGTGTTGAAATGCTTTTTGCATTCCCATCAGCAGAAGAGGAGTGTGTCTGTTTTCCTGCAACTCATGTTAGTCCTTGCTACAGTTGTATCTTTGGTTATATTCTCCTTGGAGAATATAAAAATTCTGTTTAATTTCTTGAGTATATACCAATTAGCATCAATTAAGGAATGTTAATCTTGAGGCGTGCTGAATAAAATGGGGAATCAGCTTTTACTTAAAAACTTGGCACAATTAATGCAGAATATATAGTCCAGAGTATCAGTGCGTCTCGCCCCAAATTAGCTCTCTCTCATATTTCCCTTTGATAGGCCATTGCTCAGAATAGCCTTGGATGTTGGGCAATCAGGTGGTTGATTCTAAATTTACCCTTAAAGTAATCCTGTGCAGTGTGAGGCATAGTTATGATTTCTACTTGACAGATGAGGAGACTGTGGCATGGAAGGGTGAGATATTACTCTCTTACTGCTCTCTACTCTTCTGGGATAAAATTGAGCTAGGTAGCATTTTGAGAGAGGAACTCTTTGAACTGCAGTTACCTCTTGTAGGGGAGGTACAGGTCATTCAGAGAGTAGCATACTGAAGTTGGCTCTGGGCTCCAGGCTTAGGACAGAAGAAGGAATCTTTAGTTCAAGTAATATCTGGAGCCCTGGCTTGCTTGTGTCTTTGAAGTTGCTTGAGGCCAGGGACTAGACCTCATTCATTTTTGTACCTGGAATATCTAGGATTTGCGAAGTGCAGGGCAGGAGAACAAATAAAAGATTCCAGGTTCCAATCTGCCCCTTTCTCTTTCTGGCCACATCCTGCATTTCAGGGAGTCTGGTACACTGGTCTTAGCCATCCTTCCGCCCTAGGATTCCACTCACAAGCAGCAAGTCCTACCCTCCAGGCCCTTGGTGGAGGCCTGTCCAAGCCCTGGAAGTAGGCTCAGGGCTGTTGGGATGGGGAATTCCAGGGTCTCAGGCACCTGGAGGAGGCCCAGAGGGAGGTTTTGACTCTAGGGAGGCACAACAATTTAGGCCAACAGAGTCCTCAAGAGCACAACCCTCTCAAATGTAGAGACCAGGTCTAAGGGTTGTTACTATGTGAAAGACTACGGCCATACCACCCTGAACGCGCCCGATCTCGTCTGTTACTATGTGAAAGAATCCAGTCAAATCCTCAATCTGAAGGCATAACATAGAGTTGGCAAATCCAGGTATGGAAAAAAACAGATGAAAGTCAATGAGAAATCTATTCATAGTGAGAAGATTTAAAGAGGAGAAAGTAGGCAGAGTTTGCAGGAATCACATAAGCAAGGAAACATAAGTATAGAGCTGTCATAGTGTTGGGACACACTGTGCCATAGACATGCTGTAAGTGGAAACTTTTTTTTTTTTTGAGACAAGGTCTTGCTACATAGTTCAGACTGGCCTTGAACTCACTATGTAGCCCAGGTTGGCCTTATCGGTCTCTTGAGTGCTGGGATTACAGGCATGTACCACCATATCCAGTAGGAACCATGCTTTTCAGACAGCAATTCCAGTTTTCTGTCCTCTACCTGGAAAAGTTCCTGTAGGCTCAGGAACAAAAGTCCCTCCCTACCCAGCTGTCAGGTTCAGCTGACTTCTGTCTTTTTCAGTTATTGGCCTTCGTTTGACTGTTTGGGGTACATGGAGAATATCTCCAGTTCCTTTCCTGATTTACCACCATAAGCCATCAGAGCCTTCGCTGTTGATTGGATACCTCTGTGTCTTCAACTATTCTATGATGTGGTTTTAGGAACATCTGTAAACCCAAACACTGAGTTTGCAATGTCTCAGAGGGTCCTCCAAGGGAGGATGCCACGTGTGCTTTGGATAGACAATCTGACATTCAGAGGGAGGACTACGCTAACAGGTATAGATTTGAGAATCACTGGCTTGTATGGGGGCTGGTTGAAACCTTGGAAGTAGATGAAGTCATGTAGGAAAATTATACGAAGGAAAGAAAATGAAACCTGGGGGAAGAGGAGCCTTTGTGGATGGGTAGAGAAAGAGAGAGGAGCCCAGCAAAGACAATGGAGAAAAACAGTGGCAGGATAATGACCAGGGAGGGTGTTACTATAAAAATCTAGGGAGGAGAGAGTTTAAAGAGAGGATGGCAGTGACGTCTAATGTTAGCAGAGGCCCAGACGTTTGGTAATTGCAGGGAGGTGTCATTTCTTAGAAGTGAAAGTAGAAACTGGAGAATAGGAGATAGAGGATAGAATGGGAAGGGAGGAAGTGGAGTCAGTAAGTGGGGACAACTTTCTGAAATGTTAGTGGGAAAGGGAAGTGGAAGCCTAAGAGAGGGGGTCAATAGAGAGCTGTTTCTTTTTAGGGTGGGAGAGATCTTAGTTTATTTCAGAGCTAATGGGAAGGGGCTGGGAGAGAGAAAAGGGTGGAAGATATGTATGTTTGTGGGGGGTGGGCAGAAAGGGGAAGGCTGATGGAACAAGTCTGGAGGAAGAATGTAGGGGCACTGAAAGACCATAGGAGGGATTATTCTTAAGGAGAAAAGGACACCTCATGCACAGGCATGAAGGAAAGGCAACACAGATGGGTTTCAAAGCAGACGGATCTGAATGTAGGGGTAGGGTGAGAGCGTGCCTCACTAAAACACCCAGGCCGGCCTTGAACTTGTGATCCTCCTGCCTCAGACTCTCTAATAGCTGTGATTATAGATGTGTCCCACCATGCCCTGCTGGATAGCTTTTTAATGTACTTGATGTCCAAACTTTTCAATAAGACAGAACCTGGGGATAGGGCAGAGACTCTTTCAAATGCGTTCAAAGTATTAAATGATTTATTATCTTAAGCAACCCTATGAGATGCGTACTATTGCTGCCATGATGAAACTGAGGCATAGATGGTAAGAAATTTGTTCAAGGTCACAGAGCCCATAAATGGAAGAGCAGCCAGGATTAAAACCTCAGGCAACTGGACCCTGAGTTCACACTCTTCCCTTTCTTTTTTTTTTAACTTGTTTTTTTTTTTTTTTTTTTTTTGGTGGTGCCGGGGATCGAACTCAGGGCCTTGTGCTTGCAAGGCAAGCACTCTAATCATTGAGCTAAATCCCCACCCCCCACACTCTTCCCTTTCTTCAGTGAGAGTGAAGGCAACCTGTGGCGCAAAGGAGAGATGGTTGATAAAGAGAGAGCAATGGTTCCAATGGCATTTGAGTCCTTGCTTCTAGTCCTTAAAATCCCCGGGAGTTTTCCTGCTTCTTGCTTTTCTTTGAGATTTAATTCTTCATCTGTTTCTTTGATGCTGTCAGATACTCATGGTCATTTTAATTAAAGGGGAAACTGCAGAGTTTCAGCTGGAGGTGGGAATTGTTCGTGGGAAACTCTGGCTTCATTGCTCCCTGATATCTGGGGAATGGTGAAGGGTATGGGGAGGAGATTGTGCAGTACTCCTGCTTCCTTGCTTGGGAGAGAGGATGGGGCTGTGAGGGGACTAAACCTGACTGGGCGTTGGGGTGTCTGCTGCATTAGGTGTCCTTCATCTTGGACCTACCTTTCCTGGATTGCTCCCATGCTTGGGCCTCTTAAGGTCCCACATAGTTTGCTTGCAGCCAGATTGAGATGGGACACTATCAATTTCTTCTGACTTTCTTTCTCTTCTTTACCTAGCTGGGGACCTACTGGCAGTTGTTTCATCTACATTCTTGCCAGTAACCCATAACTTGCTTTCCCTATGCATCTGTGTCAAGTCGCTTCCTAACCCTAAATCATCCCTACTGTTTGTTTTCTGTGTTTGCATTCAATTAAGGAAAATTCCACAGCCAGGCTGGCTGGTTCCAGAACAAATTTATGATATCTGACCTTGGCTGGCTTCCCGATGCTGCTGAAGAAATCTTTTTATTCTTCCTTCAGCCAGTACTTTTCAGATACTGTACCTCATGTCAACTGCTCTGAGCTCTAGCCATCTCTGGCCACCTCTGGCCACCTCTGGCCACACACACTCCTCAAGGCCCCCCTCCCTTCAGTGCCCTCATTCTCTGTAATCGTCTCATGGCTGGGGTCAGGGATGGTCCTGCATATTGACTTAAGTAGTGAGTGTGGTGCATTCTGTGAAAAGAAAGGAAATTGGAGGATCCTAAAATCACACTAGGAAATTGGTGTTCCCTTTTTCTGATCAAAGGAAGTCATGGAAAGTAAGTAAGTTAGATCTCGGGCTTGGGTTGGGGTTTTAACATACTTAAAAAGAATCCATTTGCAGGTGCACTGGGCAGCCTTGGAAGCCCAGAAAAAAAGCAAGTCCCAGAGGCAATCTCTGGGGTTAACTACGTGAGGTATCGAACAGTTGCAATTGATCATGTCAGTAGGACCCGGTGCGAAGGGAAGTGTGAGAAACTTGAGCTTTGTACCACAGCAGGTTGAAGCATTTGCTTTAGACAGTTCCATGACGCTGTCGACTCCAAATTTCTCTTGCCCTCTTTCTTGAACTTCAGACTTATGTATTCAGCTGTTTATGGAATACAGTGGGCTGAACCGATCTCTTGACTTCAAGATGAGCAACCCTTAATCCCTGCCTCCATCTCGGTCCAGTTAATGCTGAAGATGCAACTAAAATTGCTCATTAGTACCTAATGAAGAGACTTCCTTGACCAAGAACAGTTGTTTTAGTTTCCTGCTACAAACTCTGCTAGTTCTGGGGTTAGTTGCTGACTTTCAACTCTTCCTGGATACCTCTAGACCAGTGTCTTAACCAAAGGAAAGCTGGTCTGGTCTGGCCAGGGCCTGAGGACTTCAAGGCAAGAAATTCAAAGAGAATCCTGGAAATGTGGCTTTCATTCAGTCAGCAAAGCAGATTGTTAATCAACTGCACTGGCCTGGGTCCAAGTCCTAGCTCCACCACTTAACTAACTCTGAGACTGGGCAAGTTATTTTCCTTCTAGGAGATTCAGATTTTCCTCTATAAATTGTGGTTCTAATAGCATCAACCTGGTTGAGGGGTATGTTGATTAAATGAGAATATATGTAGTTATTGTTGCCTAATAAAAACTTCATTAATTACTCGTGGTTATTCTTTATCCAGGATTTTCTGAGCTAGAAATAGAAGTTTATTTGGGATCCTAAAGAAATTCTCCTGAAATTCATAAAGAGAAATACACAGAATATTCACTGAAAACTTGAGATGGAAAAAGTCATTTTTCCCATAAATAATGATGTTTCACTTCATTGTTCTTTAATTCATCTAATAATTCAACATGGATTAATTGAGCAGGTGCTAGAGAAAAATCAGTGAACAAAAGAGACAAAAATCCTTGTCTTCCTGGGATTAACCTAGGAGTTCAGATATTAAGCAAAATACATAATTTATATTCAGGTTGGAGAAGAGGAAAAGATTCATTTGGAGTTTTTTTGGGGGAAGTCCCCATGATTACTGATTTTATTTAATTAAAAAAAAGCACTAAGGGTGTAAAAACTGCACACACAACGTACTGTGGTCATGTTTACAGACATATTTATCCAAAATGAGAATGAGGGATCTATGGCTAACTGAAAACAAACTTGCAGAAATAGCAATGTAGTTTCCTTCAGATTGCAAACTGCACTGACTGCCCAGGAGAAGTGAATCTCCAACTTCTGTGCTTTCACTGAAAAGCAAAAAACAGAGGAAAAGTTGGTCAAATAGGAATTAAGTATGCACTACCTGGTGATGATTTTAGTTATCTTCCTACAACAAGCATTTGAGAAAGAAATGTTTCAGAGAGGAAAACCTGACACATGAGTCTCCTAAAAATGGAAAGATGCCTGCGAATGGAGCTCTTCCTTTTGGGTTTTCCACCAGCTCAGCTTCTAGCACCTGATTTCCCACACAGCACCAACTTTCTCGGGACGACCACCCAGCTTCTCCAGTCTGACAGCCTGCTGAGCCCTCTGCGTGCCCCCGCACAAGGCAGCAGGGAAGACTCATGGCAGTGAGGGAGACAGATGGCAGTGAGATCCCTGGGGAAGGGGCTGTGGCAGTGGAGCAAGCAGGAGTCTTCAGAGTCAACAACATGAGATAAATGACATACAGACCTGAATTTTCTCTATTTTGTAGTCTTTAATATTTCAATTAACATGACTGATAACTTTTGCGGTGGGTTTACGTTAAGAAGAAAAAAAGACAAAAATCCCACAGCCACTTGCCAAGCACCTATTAACCAAAACCTAAAGAAGCTTTGATTCTCCTCAGGCAAATCTTTTAGCCCAGGAGACAGATAAAGAGCAAAACCAACCTGGAACGGCTGACTAAGGATGGAAAGCCAAAATAACTATCAAAGGAAAACTCATAATGGCTTGATGTCACATATGGATGTAATGTAGAAATACTGTAAGCTGCAGTTTAATGTTAAGACTGTCACTAACAGACTTCAGAAAACCGGTCAGGCCTAATCCCAAGGATGAGTACACCTTGTGTTCCAGGTCTGCCGGTTTGGGATTTAAACTATGCCATGTCTGGTACAGGACACCCTGAAAGAAACGCACAGCTAAAACAGAGGAGAGAGAAAAGTACCCAAAACTGAAGACAAGAGGATATGTACATAAAAATCCTTTTTGGAACCACAGAACTTCCTAAATGAGGGCCATTCTATTTATGTCTTTGCATCTTAAACCCCTATCATCTGGTGATAAGTTAAACACAGACAGCTCCACTTGCATGAACTGACAGAACAGTCCGTATGTCATGTGAGGCTGCTACTCCAATACCAGCACAACTAGCCTTACTTTCCACTAGTGGTATTTTGGCAAAAATGTCAAAGAGACGATCAAAGACAGGTCGTGGGTCTCTCCCTGGGAAGGTCAGCCCCCAACCTCCCCCACCTGACCCAACTCATGGGAAAAAAAATAAACTACAGTAGTAGCATGAGTATGTGCTGCCAGTCCACCTGGGGGCCTTAATTGCTGCCTTCTTCGTTCTGGTCGTCTTGGCGATCGCATGCCCAGAGCGACAGGTTGTTGCGGAGTTGCTCGATGATGAGAGGAGAGTCCTTGTAGGAGTCTGGGTGCAGAGTGTCCAGCTTGGTGTTGGCTTCGTCGAAGGTGGTCTTGGCCAAGTGGCACACTAGCTCGGGGGTGTTCTGGGTCTCATAGTAGAAGACGGCGTAGTTAACAGCCAGGCCCAGTCAGACAGGGTGGGCAGGCTGCATGCGCTCCTTGCTGATCTCGAGGGCTTCGCTGTAGGCCTTCTTGGACGACTCCTCGACGGTCGCCCTCTTCTCTCCAGTGGCCACTTTGTCCAGGTAGCAGTATTAATCCTCCTTCATCTTCAGGTAGGACACTTTGCTCTCGTACTGAGTCTTGCTGCAACTCTTGATCGGGTAGGTATCCAGCAGGCTTAGCACATCCTGACACGCTGCCTCCAGCTCCTTCTCGATTTTCTCACGGTAAGCGTGAACCATCTTTATCGTTTTCACATCATCATACATATGCAGACGTCTTCTGCTCAGTACTGCTGATCATCTTCCAGGAATAACGGTGCGCTGCAAATGCACTCTTGTGGGCCACAAACAGGAGGTTTTGTTCTTTTTTTGGGTAGTGGCTTATTCAGCTCTGTCACTGTCTTCATGGCCAGAGCCATGTCACCGTAGCGCTCCACCAGCTGCTTGTGGTCCACCATCTTCGCAGACTGGATTGGGCTGGAGGAAGAAGGCTGAGAGGGCTTGGTAGGACTTAAGGAGAGAGGCTGTGGTGCGCCTCGGAGCCCATGTGCCGGGGGGACTGACCCACAAAGTGGGAGCAGGAGGCGCAACAAGCTGCACCCGAAGCACCCGGCGCAAAGCAGCTCTCACCTGGAGTTTCAGATAGGGTGATCAGAGCAGCTGTGGTGATGCACGCCTGTAATCCCAGCATTCAGAAGGACCCCCAGTTCCAGGCTGGCCTGGACTACACATTGAGACTTGGTCTTAAAAAAAAAAAAAAGATAACTAGGGAAGGCACATAATACCACGTTCTGAGCTAGGGAAAAAGATAAAACACCTTAAAATATAGTCCCAGCCCTCCAGAAATGCACAGTCTGGATAAGGAAACAGGCAGCAGTAACATGTCAATTGGAGAAGGAACAAACCAAGCATGAGGTGGGTGTCTCAGGGAGATAAGCAATATTTTAGAAGATCAAAGAAGCTATAGAGGAGGGGAGGGATGCAGCCCAAGAAATTGTTGGCAGGAGAGGTCTGGAAAAGTCTCATGAAGGGAATGGATTTCCCTGCCCTCCCTCCCCACCCATTAACTGCTGGGAAACAGCTTGTGATGCAATGGGCCCTAAAGAAATACTAACCTTGCCCTTTCCAGGAAGTGGGGTCAGGAGGAGACACTGTAACAGGAACAGAAAACTGTGACGTTGTCTTTGGTGGCTTTCTGCATGGCCTGGTCAGAATTGGCTGGAGAGGGGAAAATCTTTCAGGTCAAGCCCAGGCTTTGAATACAGTAAGCCCTGGGAACTTAATGCCAACCTCTACTTCCAAACCTTTGTAGTGTGAAAATCTAGGTGGCCATGGGCTGCCCTGGATTATCCCTGGAAGCCACCAACAGAAAGGTCCTTCTGAGACTCTTTCCTAATGAGTTTGCATTTGTCTTCTAGAGATGTGGGTAAGCCCTAATGTAGATAGTACGATTTGGGCTAAAGGACCACTCTTTTTCACTCAGCTGAACCTGGACAACCCCCAGGCCCAACTGCCCACCCCCTTTGTCCTAAGGCCTACTACCAGGAGGTAGACATAAGGCTTATGCTTGCCTGATGATTTACAGTGACCTTTCTTCACTTGGAGCTCACTGGAGGTTCACGCATATGAACGGCATCTCATACATCCAATTATAACAGAGTGAATTATGGGAAAGGACATGTGCGATAGATACAGCTGACAAGACTTAGCACCCTGTAAATCGTACCATCAATCATGCTCTGGAAGACCCAGTGGGAGGTGCCCTAGACCCCTGCACAGTAGTTTACATTAAACCCAATGCTCTCAAGTGATTGTGCCATTTTCCTTTCCACTGGTGCAAGCCTGCTCACTTTGAGCACACTGTCACTTAATTACAACTTTGTTGCTTTATCTTTACCAAGATATATCACCTCTAGTCTTTGTTAGATGTGCACAAAAACCTGGAAACCTGTCCTGGGACCCCATCACGCACCGTAACAGCCACACTGTGGTTTGTGGGAGATGAGCTCCCATACACATAGACACATGCCTGGGATGGAGGCAGGTGCAAACGAGGCTTGAAAGTGTGAAGTCCTAGTATCTATTTACATCCATCTTTTTAAAGTTTTGAAAGATGGGTCCCAACTTATATACTAGTATCACGATGGGTTTGGAAATTATAGATGATTGTCTACTTTTTGTTTCTCTATATTCTCTGATTGCTCTATGATGAATGTGAATTAGTCATGTAATTACAAGCCATTATAAAATGCATAAAATTACTGGCAGCATATTTTAGGCTTTGGGGGATTCAAAGTGAATAAGAAAAGAACTAACATGTATTCAAAGTTTCTAATGTTCTAGATACCAGACTGAGTCCTTTGCATAACTTATTTCATTTAACTTTCACCGTAATAGTATGGGTTATTATGCCCCTGGTTTATAGAAATGGAGGCTCATGTAAGATTAAGAGCTAGCCTGAGGTCATACATTCATTGGGATTCAAAGCCAGGTGTGATTCCAAAGCACCTATCACTACTAATACAGGTTTAAAAGTTTTTCATGATGTCACAAGAGCTTGAAGTTTAGGAGTGGTTTAGAACCTACAAATGCAAAGGCTTCAAGTCCAGGCAGACTCAGATGGGTGGCATATGAATGACACTAGCAGAGGGCTGTGGAGATGCAGGGAGGGAGTTCTTCCAGCTGCAGTAATCATGGAGGGAGAGCCGAAGTGGACTTGATGTCAGATTTCAAGATTCAGCAGTTGGGTCTCAGGCTTTTCCGGGGTGGGGAGAGGGTACAGTGGCAAGGAGAAAGGATGGGCACAGATTAGGAGTCTGGAGTAGATCAGAGGCTTCTGGCATAAACAGTACTGGATGAGGTTTGTGGCTCATATTCCATGGTTGATCCCTTTGTGCCTCATTTATTTTCTAGCAGGATAGCTTTTGCCTCATTGAGTTTTCACATTTGTGTTTGCCTATTTGTTGGAGGTCTCATTTCTTTCTTATTACCCTTTGGACTCCATCGTGCACTTCTGAGCATTTCTACTTCACATCACCAAAGAGGCAGGTAAGGAGGGGAAACATCCTCTCTGCAGGGACTTAGATGGTCCCAAAGACAGTGACCAAGCAGACCCCTACTGTGCCATTCCTCTTACTACTCGGAAGCCTCCAGAATACCAGGGACACTGGAGAAGAGACGGAGGAACAGAGGGTAGAGGTAGAGACTGGGGAGAAACTGGGGAAATCAGGGGTGGGGCTGGGCCTGGGCATAAATCCTAGGCTGAGCCTAGCAGGATAGGCTGACATCTTACCTCTTCTGCTACCTGCATTTGGCTAAATATAATTTCATTTGGATTTTATTTGAAAATATACCTTCGATTAAATAAAAGCATTTCATGATTTTGGATTGGAAAAAATAGCTATAAAGTATGCTGGCAAAATTTGAATGTGGACTATACATTATATAATAGTTTATTATCAATGCTAAGTTTTCTGAACTTGTTTGTATTTATATAAAAGAATCTCTTCTTAGAAGATAAGTGCTGAAGTATTTAGGGTTAAGAAACATGATGTCAGCAACTTGTTCTTCATTAGTTTAGCCAAAAACAATAATGATACATACATGTGTGTAGATCTGTATCTCTCTAGAAAGAAGTAAAACACATGAGACAAAATATTAACAGTTGGTGAATCTAGGTAAGGTGTGTAAGTATTCGTTGTACTATGTTTGCAATTTTATGAAAGTTTCTTCACCTAAAATAAAAATTTAAGCCAGGTGTGTTGGTGCATACCTGTAATCCCAGAACTCTGGGAAGCTGAAGCAGGATTGAAAATTTGAGCCAAGGCTGGGCAACTTAGTGACTTAGTGAGACTTTGTCTCAAAACAAAATATAAAAAAGAGCTGATGATGTAGTTCACTGTACAGGGCCTGTGTTTAATCCCCAGTACCACCACCACCACCACTACCACAAAAAAAAAAAACAAAAAAAGTTAACTTCAGGCAATGAAGGACAGTGATTCCTGACAGGTAAGGAAAAAAAAAAAAGAAATAAGAAGATTCCTATAATTGCTCTAGCCTTTTGCCTCGCAGGAGTTCCCAGGCCACAGTTCAGGGAGAGGGAATTCAGGTTTTCAGGTGGAGCCTGGAAAATTCTCTGAGTTAGGGAAACAGAGGTAAGAGTCTGAGGGAGACCAAAGGAATTAGAGTTTATAGAAGCGAATAGCCCTCAACTGAGCACTTCTCAGGACCCTCCTGAAATATCATCAGAAACCACAGAGGCCTCAAGGAAGCATTGCAATATTTTTCAAGTGCTAGAAGAAAAAAATTGTTAGTCCAGAATCCTGTATTCAGTGTAGATATCATTCACGAATACGGGGGACTCGACATTCTTGGATGGCAGCATACAGCAGTAAGGGAAATTGTCACCCGAGTCCATACCCTGCTGATCCTGCCCTGCCCTGAAGAATGCTGAAAGAGGTTCTTGAAACAGGATACAAGGAGGAATGTTGGTCTGGCAGGAAGGAAGAAAGAACAACAGGAAAGTAAAAGTATAGCACAGCTGTTCACCATTTGAAGAGCTCCTGATAGTGCTCAGAAGGCAAGAAGCGACTCAATACTAACACGTGCTTTTTAGCAAGACTGACGCCCGAGTGGAATTCAGATGGTGACTGAGCCCAGGCAGGAGCCCAGCTGAGATCTCAAGTCAGCCCACCCGGAGGGGCTGTTAGCATTTGATACATCTCACATGGCACGCAGGCACATGTCTCTGTCATCAGGAACACTATTTCTGGACCTATCTTTGGGAAACAGAATGACTATTTCTACATAATGCGAAAATCCTAAGTTGTCAATAGCTTTTCTGGAGCTTTGTGGTTGGCTACGACTTCTTTGATGATTACATCATTGTCTAGTGGTATAAAGCCTAACATAATTTTTTTTTCTCTGCTTTCTGATGGTCAGGATGGAAAAACTTTTTTTATAAGCTATGTACAGAATAATGGAGATGTTAATTTGTAAACCCAGCATATACTATATGCACACATTTAAAGCATTCCTCTGTAGTAGTCAATCACATTATATAATCTCTAGTTTTTGAATTGTTTTGTTCAGTATTTGGCTCCCCACGCTCCACCCCCTCCCCAGTACTGGGGCTTAAACCCTGGGCTTTCACACTGAGCTATAGCCTTAGCCCTTTTTTATTTTTTATTTGAGACCAAGTCTCACTAAATTGCACAGGCTAAGCTTTAACTTTCAATCCTCCTGCCTCAGCCTCCCAGAATGCTAGGACTGCAGATGTGTGCCCCCACACTAGACCAGTATTTGGCTTTTAAGCGATCTTTTTTGCTGTTGTTTCCATTTGGAATTTTTCCTAGATCTTGCTCTAATTCCATTTGTTTGAAGCTTTGAATTTGCTCTTTTCTTTATTTATTTGACTTTTAAAGCAGAATCAAGTACAGTTTTGGATCTAGATAAACATTTGATTTAAAAATTCATCTTTGAACTATTTGTTGACTTTATAAACATTCTATGCTTTCCTGTAGAGAACTCTTCTGATTTTTTCACTTGCTTTTATTTTCTTTATCAATTTTGTGTCTTTAGGGTAAAGGATATAAAGTATGAAATGTTTTTATAAGACAATAAACACACTGCTTGTGGTTTAACGATGGGAGAAAGTCAGTTATAATAAGACAACCCTTCCTTCTCCCAAATAGGACAAATATTTGAACAACCACTTCACCAAAGACAATATATTTATGGGAAATAAGTACATGAGAAGATACCCAACATTTCATTATTAGGAAAGTACAAATTAAAACCATAAGGAGACATTGCTGGTTACTCATGAGAAATATTAAACTTAAAAATACTGCTCATATCAAATGTTGGCAAGGATGTGGAGAAAGTAGAACCCCCACACATTACTGGGGTAAATAGTTCAGCACTTTGGAAAACAGTTTGGTAGTTTCTTAAAAATGTAAACATATACTTAACATATAATCTAATCATTGAACTCCTAGATACCCAAGATGAATGAAAATATACATCCACAGAAAGAGTTTAAATGAATGCTCATAGAAGCTTTATTTGTATAGTAAAACAACGGAAATAGCCTATATTAAGTATAAGTATAAACATATACTTAACATATAATCTAATCATTGAACTCCTAGATACCCAAGATGAATGAAAATATACATCCACAGAAAGAGTTTAAATGAATGCTCATAGAAGCTTTATTTGTATAGTAAAACAACGGAAATAGCCTCAATCTTCACAAACAGGTGAATGGATGAATGGTGGGGTATCTATGCAATGGGATACTACTCAGCATTGACAAGAATGATGTATTGATACGCAGCAACATGGATGAGCCTCAGAATGATTATAATGAATAAAGGAACCAAACAAAAAACCACATACTGTTTCCATTTGTATAAAATTCCATAAATTTCAGAGTAATCTATAGTAACCAAAATCAGATCCATGGTTGCCTACGCATGATAGAGGGCAAGATGTAATAGGAGAGATTACAAAAGGGCATGAGAAAAACCTTTGGTGATGTTGAGTATGTTTATTATCTTGATTTTGAGGATGGCTTCTCTGTCGCATCCATATGTGAAAACTTATCAAATTGTACACTTTAAATGGGGGAAGTTTATTATGTAGTATATTAATGGTACCTCAATAAAGTTGTTTAATAAATATTATCTATAGTAAGATTATTGACTAAAATTCACTCACGCATTAATTAGTTTTCAAAACGTTTTTTATTGTGTAGAGATCAGATAAAAAGTAACAGGAGGTCTATTTTGGTTCAATAAGGTAAATATAATTCTAACACGAAGAACTGAAAGCGAGATGACTCACTGCAAACATTTAAAAGGCTGCTGACCGCTCTCTGGAATGTGAGATTTATGAGTAGTAGGAAGAGTGTCACTTGTACCTCCCTTCAAAATGTGGGATTCTGGGGTCTCTGACTCTTTTTCTCATGTGTAGCACATGCCCTCTCTGGCTTCCCCTCTGGATACAACTCCTTGTATTTCGCATGCTCCGGGTCTATTGCATGGATGTTCTTGGCCTCTTGAGCAGCCTTTTCCTGGGTGTTATCTGTGGATCTCTTGCTTTTGGAGGGGTCTAACTGGTCCCTAAGGTTCTGGATCCACTTTACATCTGAGGAATCTGAACCTCTGGAGGGAGGGGTCTTGAAATCTGCATTTTTGGATATTGGGGATTCACACTGAGCTACATATTCAACCTTAAAAAATTTTCTTTTTTTGAATTTTGACACAGGGTCTAAGTTGCCAGCTTGCCTGGGCAGAGCTTGGATTTTCAGTCCTCCTATCTGAGCCTCCCCGAGTGCTGGGATTGCAGGTGTGTACCACCACGCCTGGCTGGAATCTGCATTTTGACACGCTCTCCTGATAGTTGCTCTGCACCTTGGCATTGAAAAGTTCTTACTCTCTGGCCAGGGAAGTTGCTCTGGAGTCCTCTCTGCCATCTTCTCCAGTTGGAGCTGTTTTTCCTCAAGTAACACATTGGTATCAGGCATTCCACAGCCTTTCCTGCGGTGTCCAGCATGTGATCCCTGGCTTCTAAGGTCTGCCACTGTTCCTAATGAAGGTTTAGAACCACATACAACAGGAAAAGGAGTGTGGAATTCTAAACAACCCTTAAAAGCTTTTTTTTTTTTTTTTTTAATCTTGGGCACAGAAGCCATTGAATGGTCTGGGCCTAACTGCATGGTTACTGAGATGGGGCTTTTAAGTATCTGCCTCTGAAAGACTTGATGGGAAGGGACACTTGGGGACACAAGTAAAAGAATGGAGAGACTTTAGGACCACATGAATCGAGTGGGAACATTTGGCCTTTGGGGCCAGGAGCACGCAAGGAGCAGCTGCGCCCTGTGACCCGGGTGTTTGCGACTGGCTGAGGACGGAGGAGGCCTGGGCCTGGCTGACTGCCATTGCAACCACTCCTTGGAGGCTGGATGCAGTCTGCTGGGAAGGCGAGTGCCAGTCTGTCTGATGGTCACGTCAAGGGCTTTGCTGATCTCTGACACTGGATATCCCCTTGGCCCTGGTGCCAGGGACCAGGGGAGAGAGCATTCTAGGCCAGTCAGGGCCAGTAATGCCAGGCACAGCTGAGAAAGGAGACAAAGAAAAAGACTCCAGTTCAAACCCCAGCCAATGAGGTAGAAAATAAAGAGGAGTCCCTCGGCATTGTAGAGGATTCCTTCCAGGACTCCTTCCTTATACCAAAATCCACAGAAGTTCAGGTCCTTTGTATAAAATGGTGTAATATTTGTCATAAGCTATGTGCATCCTTTTGTATACTATATTATCTCTAAACTTTCAAAATAATGCCTAATGAAGTGTAAATCCCATGTAAACAGTTGTCATACTGTATTGTTGAGGGAAAAATGACAAGAAAAGTATCTGTGTATGTGTAGTACAGATGCAATTTTTTATAAACATTTTTGATCCATAGTAGTGGGATTTGTAGGTACTTGGGTCTGACTATGTGGGGAGTCACTGCAGGACTTGAATGGACTTCTAAGTTCAACATGGTTAGCATAGTACCTGCCTGTGGTTGGCACTGGATGAGTGTTTGTTGTTATTACTGACCAGGAAAGGAAGCTCTTCGATGGACGGTTGGGCCAAACAATTAACTCTATCCCTAACATCTTTCTTTAGATTAAGATGAATCTGTTGTTCAGTGTTTAAAGAAATGTCACCCTTTTTCCCCGATTCCTTTCAGCAAAAAATGTTTCTTCTTTGCATTTATTTTTTATGGAAAGAAAATGGAAATAACTTTTAAGGACTTGACATGTTAGATACTATCTTGAGTTTTATAGCGCTCACAGTGTGTCAGGAAACAGGATGAAAACCAGTAATTGCAGTCCAGTGGAGGAGGGTCTCAAAAAGGGAGTGTGGGTGCTGGGAAGGGGGGAGGGACAAGGTTTAACCTCAACACAACTCTGAAATAAATGCAGAATGGGCTTTTATTATTATTGTTTGTTTATTTATTTTAGTACCTGTTTGCGGTACATATGATTACATTTGTCGTGAGGATTTGGTACATGTATATAACACATTTTAATTCTTTTTTCACCTCCTACCCCTCCCACCCCTCCTTGCTTCTTCCTACTCTTGGTCCCCTTCCCATTTACAAAAGCTCTGTTTTCAATTTTATTACTTTAGTTCTTTTCTTCCATCTCCTATCCCTCCCTCCTCCCCTCCTTACATCGCTTGTTCCCCTTCCCATTTGAAAGAGATCTCCCTACTTCCTATTGTCTCTTATTTTGCTCATTAGTTATGTTTTGGGTTTCACATATGAAAAATCATGCAATATTTAAGCATATGCATCTGCTTTATTTCTCTTAATATTTTTGTCTCAAGGGGCGTTCATTTACCTACAAATACCTCAAGTTCATTGTTCTTTATGGCAGAGTAGTATTCTGTTGTGCATAAATACCACATTTTCTTTATCCATTCATCTGTTGATGGGCAAATAGGCCAGGTCCAAGATTGAGCTATTATACATTGTGCTACTATAGACATGGGTATGCATGTATTACTGTAATATGATGACTTTAATTCTTTGGGGAAAATACTTAGAAGGGGAATAACAGGGTCGAATGGAATTTCTACTTTTAGTTTTTTGTAGAATCTCCATACTAATTTCCGTATTGGTTGTACTAGTCTACATTCCCACCATTACTGTAGAAGTGTTTTTTTCTTCCCTGCAGCTTTGCCCGCATTTGTTATTGTTTGATTTCATGATGATAGCCATTCTTTCTAGAGTAAGATTGGATTGTATCTCAGTGTTGTTTTAATTTGTATTTCTCTAATGGCCAGCAATATTGAACATATTTTCATACATTTAATGGCCATTTGTACTTCTTCCAAGAAGTTTCTAGTCATTTTGGTTGCTCATTTTTTGATTGGGTCTTTTATTTTGGAGGGGTCTAATTTTTTGAGTTCTTTATATAGTTTAGATGTTAGTCGTCTGTCTGAGGAATACCTGGCAATTTTTTTCCCCCATTTTGTAGGTTGTCTCTTCACTCTGCTGGATGGTTCCTTTGCTGTGCAGAAGCTTTTTAATTGGCTATAATCCTAACGGGCCATTAACAAGTCACGAAGTTTTGTTAGGAAGAAAGGGGTCTATGTGTATTTTTTTTTTAAGATTCCTTGAACTTTTGAGGTCTGGTTAGGAAGTTTCCATAACTTGAAAAATTTCCAAACTGCATAGATATGTGGCAAAGATTATAGAGTAAAATGTGCACTCATCACAGCACTGATGATATAGTAACTATAGCCTGGTCTTGGAGAAAGGAGATGGGTGGATGACCTGGTTCTACTTGCTGCTGACATCAGATGAGTCACTAAAGCACTCTGAGCCTTAGTCTTAGCTTCTTCATCCATAAACTAACGATGAGGACATCTACCTCCCGGCGTAGTGGCTGGATCACTATTTGATTGTACTAGAGACAAAGGTAGATTGATGAACAAACAGATTATTTATCAGGGAGTCTAAAAAATCAGAATATTCCAAACAACAAGATGCCAAAAACGGCAAGGACTAGTGAAGGTTTAAAAGACTAACATTTACTGGGCCTTTTCTGTGTCTAAGTATGGTAGATGTACTGTTTTATTTAATTCTCACAAATACCTGGTGGGAAAGATACTCTTCTCATCTCCATTTTACAAGCGAGAAACCTGGGGCACAGAGAAGGAAAATGACTCATCTCACATCCCCAAACCAGCGTGTGTCAAAGCCCGAGCACAATATTGTGGCACTCATGCGTATTATCTCACTTAAAATGCACTACAATCCCATAGGGACTCCACGCTATAGGGGAGGAAACTAAGGCATACAGAAGCCACAAAGTTAATAAGTTAGAGTCAGGATTCAAAACTCAGGGACATGTTCTTAACCATTACTCTAATGAAATTGTTCTAAAATTATTTTTACAATATTCATTCATTTAAAAAAAACATGGTAGTGGAATACCTGAAGAAAGGCTGTCTCTGGCACGCAGGAAGAATAATGGGGTAACCTGCTGGGTCACTCAGAGCAGTGCAGACATCGTGGAACTGACTGACGGAAATCACAGTGACTTCGTGGTAGTGACACTGGTTAAAAAAAACTCAGCCCTGACTGATGGGCACCAACTACATATTTGGTGGTGAACATCTGTTTTACAACACTGAATTGCACTTGTACAAATATTTACTATGAAAATACAAACCAAAGGGAAACCTCCAGAGGATGTGGGGGCTAGATCAAGCCTTTTGTTAACAGTTGTGTTCCTTGGAATTAATTTGTCGAAACGCCAGTAATTGTAGTGCTTCTAGCAATCTGTCCTGAAAGCCCCCTTCTAGTCGTGGGCCCCCCAGCTACGGGGTTCTCAATTTCTTCTTTCACCTGTAGGTGGCAGCACGAGGGCGGATCGCTGTCGCGCGAGGTCGCTGAGGCTGTGAGCCACTGAGGGTAACCTGGGGATAGACGACGAGAACCGGGTTAGACAGGGAAATAGGATCGCTTGAACTCCGACTTCGCATGGAACACGTCATTCAATTAAACTTCTCCAGTCCAGCCCATTTGTAACTCCGCCAGAGCAGGCCTCATAGGCCCTAGAGACCTGCAGCGGGCCAGGACGGGCACAGCATCCTTTGTCGAGCCTGTGCGAGCCCCACCGTCCACCCCCTCGGACTTCCCCGCCGCACCTTGCCGCGCCCCACCCCACCCGTGTGAGCAGGGAGCTGAGCAATATCCTGAGTGGGTACGAGTCCTCCGCAGCCCCACTGCGGGTTCCAGGACCGGTCCTGCACATTTCATAAGACCTTACATAATTGCATCCACTGCCACTGAGCGTGAGCACGGCCTGCTGCCCTCCCACGTGCTGTCCCTCCTGGGGACGCCAAGGCCTGCTGCTGTGCACGTCCGAGGGTGGGCTGCCTGCGGGCTTCACCAGGCCTGCTTCTCATTCGCTGCAGGCCGCGGCAGGAGCGGAGGAACCGGTCTTGGGTCTGCCCTTTGGGGACGGACGCCTTTTCTTTTAGACAAGGCAAAGCTTTGGACCTGTATTCCTGCCATTAAAACCAGGCTGATCACAGTCAAACCCGAAGAGTCAGAACTTTGATGCGTCTTGTACAGGGACCAGAGCTGGGTACAAATAACTGCCGGATAAGATAGCGGATGCATTTCAGACATGTGGAAGGCTCTTGGGAGAAATCTTTTTGGGTAGGTTTCTTTCTAGGAGTCCTTAGATTATATTTCATGACTCTAAGTCAGCTCACGCCCTACTTAAGACCTACCAAGCGGCAAATTCTCTTAGGTGAAGCATGAAGATGTGACCTTATTACATGTGACCAAATAGTGACTTGGAGACTAATAATAAAGAATAAGCTTCATTAATCAGAGCTGATTCTCCAAGAATTGTAGTTGCTTTTATTCAGCTACAGGTTTGTGAAACACCCATTACTCACCCAGTCTTCTGACAGGTAAATATTATTCCCCAGTGTTTATAATAATATAATAATAGCCACACGTGAGCAATGCAACCGGCTTCCATTGTCATCTACTCATACTCCAGCACAAAGAATTATTAACCAAGTAGTTGGCAGATTGCTTTTAGTTTATCCCCCCATGAAAGTAGGTATAATTATTCTTGTGTAAAATTATTCCTCTTTCCACTTTCTTTAACCGGTGTTTGGCTACCTTTTGGCTAGCTGGATCTTCTAGTAAGGATTTCTGCCTTCACCCCTCCCCACCTCACCTTCTAATTCCTACTGACTCCTACCTACCTTGCCCACCCAGAAAACTGTCTTTCTAGATTATACATTTTGAAATTTGATTATAGTTGATTAAACACATTGTTAAATATGGCCCTAACTTGTTCTCAGTTTTCTTTCTAAAAGTATAATATTCTGAACTAGGCTGTAAGCTTCGAGAGGGCAACCCAGGCTTAATAATATGTGCTAATAAGATGGTTAAATAAATATTTGTTTAATAGATGCATACCAAGATAAAGCCTTATTGATGAGAAACAGGAAATGAGAATTCCTTTTCCTAAAAAAAGTATATCATGATGGAAAATTTTAAAACGCACACTAATGTAGAGAAAATAATTTAATGAACTTGATTCACCTATCACTCAGCACCACTGATTATTAGTGCATTGCCGGTTTGTTTTACCTGTATCCTTGCCTATTCCCCCATCTGTAAATTCTCCCAGAGGTATCTCTAAAATGAGCGTTCTTTCCCTCAATATTGTATGAATATTACACTGAAAAATTAATACTAATTCTTTAGTACCACCAAATAAATACTCATGGTTCATAGATTATTGTCTTAGAATTTTTTGCAGTGTATGTGAATTTGAATCTAAGCAAAGTTTACACATTGCAATTGGTTACTCCATCTCATGAATCTCTTAAGATGTAGGTTCCTTTTCATCTCTTTTACTGTTCCTAGATTCTTTTCTTTTTTCTTGAAGAGATTCACGGTCTGAATTTTGCTGATGATATCTCTGTGGTAGTGTTTACCATGTTCTTCTGTCCCTTGTATGTACTTTAGTAGTTTTATTTCTGGTCAGACTGCAGGGAGATTATTTTCTTCTTTATAGCTTTGTATAGTTTCTAAATTTCCATTCATCATTTCTTTTCTTTTCTTTTTTCTTTTTTCTTTCTTTTTTTTTTTTTTTTTTTTTTTTTTTTTTTTTTTTTTTTTTTTTTTTTTTTGAGATAGGGTCTTGCCATGTAGTTCAGGCTGTGCTCACACTCACTGTGTAGCCCAGGCTAGCCTCGTACTCACAGGGATCCTCCTGCCTCAGCCTCCTGAGTGCTGGGACTACAGGGATGCGCCACCACGCCCAGCCTCATTTGTCATTCTTTACTTTCATATTCAGAATTTAAGACGTTTTGAAAAAGTTCTTCAGATGAGTTTAATGAAAACCACTTCTAAAAGAATGGCTTTAGAAATTAGATAATGGTAGGACAATTGGTGAAATTCTAAGAGTCTATAGTTATTGTTTTGTAACAATGCTAATTTCCTGATTTTGTTAAATGTACTCTGGTTATATAACATGTTACTGTTTGAAGAATTTGGTAAAGAATATGTGAGAACTCTTTTCACATTTTTGGCAGCTTTTTAAAAAGTTCAAGTTTATTTAAGAGTAACAAAGAAGAAAATCAAGAAAAATTCCAATAAATGACAGGGATTGAAGCTAGACTACACAGAGTTAAAAAGTAGGAAAAAAGAACAACAACTTCTTGGAAACATTTGACCATTTGGAAAATAGAAAGAAATGTAGAAATAGCTCAAAGGAGTAGAAAGCCTAAGATTGTTTAAAGTTTTTTGACTTTTAAGGCTGGAGGACACCTGAGCTTGCAGGTTTAAAAAATAGGCAGTGATATTTGAGGTTATAAAAAGTAAATAAAATAATCCATATGTGTTTATCTTAAATAAACAACATTGTCGATGTTGTAATGAGGAACAGGACCCACAGCGGAGATGGGTTTGCCTGGACAAGGAAATGAACTCGTCATCTCTCCCTTGGAGCAGGAGGAAGCTAGAAAGAGATTGATGTGGACAGAGAGAAAGTCTCAGGTAGTATGTATGTGGAGAACTTTTACATCAAGGAAGGGCAAAGTGAATCCTTGGCTGAAAATGAGAAGCGTGGAGATAGAGCTAGAGACTTGTGGAACCTAGAAAAGTCTCTGCAAGGAGGGAAGTCTAGGAGGGAAGCAACAGGAAGCCAAGTACAAGCAGTAACCACAGGAACAGGATGGGATCAGATGTGGCTGGGGAGTGGGAATACGTAGCAGACCCTGCAGCTTCATAGTAGGGATACATTTTCTAGCAAAACTTGGCAGTCCTGGAGTGAGCAGGTGGTGGGTGACCTAGACTGAGAGTTGGCATCGGGAACACTGGCAGGTGAAAGATCCAAGGGGGCCAAGGACAGCACTAAGTAGCTGGGCAGGAGCATGAAGGAGGCCAAGAATGAGTTCTGGGGCAAGCTCACCTGTCCCTGTCCCCATGAAGTCACATCAGCCATCATACGATTGACTTTGATGTATTGGGTTCTTGGAAATCCTTTGCTTAGCCAAGGAGGTTAGTTATTTCAGGCCAAGACACTAAACGACGGAGTCAGGGTTTGCCTTTTTTGTTTTGTAGTTTGTTCCACCTGGTGCAGCTCCTCCTTCTCTGGATGAGCCACCAGCAGGATGTTAATGACCCCAAAGATATGAGTCTCCCTTTTCCTCTGGGGCTTTAGCCATAGTCTGATTCACAAACTGGCTAGTGACTCAGAAAAACAACCCTACTTGCTCTGCAGGTAGAAAACTTCCTATAATATTGGAAACATGTCGGTCTGCAACTTTGGATCCAGCATAGTGTTTCCAAATATATACTTGTTTCTTATGGCTGCCAAAACAAAGCACCACAAACCGAATGACTTCAACGACAGAAATATATTGTCTCATAGTTCTAGAGAGTAGAAGTCTGAGATCAAGCTGTCACCCAGGTAGGCTCCTTCTGCTGACTGGGAAAGATGGGTCTGTTCTAGGCCTTTCTTCTCACAGAGAGGCTTGTAGACAGTGGTCTTCCTCCTCCTTCTTTTCATATCACCTTCCCTCTATGCAAGTCTGTTCTCATGCCTCAATCTTCCCTCCTTTAAGGACACTAGTTATTGGAATTGTGTGGAAAGTTTAAAAAAATGTAGGTTCCTGGTTTCTACACTAATATTCTGGTGTATACATTCTGATGGAGTCCATGGCATCTTTTAAAGCTCTCCAGTGGTTTTAATCATCAGAGCCACCAATTTAGAGAACAGACTCAAACTCTCAATGACCTGGCCCCGGTTCACTTCCCAACTTCATCATCTCCATCCACCAACTGAGCCCCAAATATGTCATAATGATCCTGCCTCAGTGTAACCTTCATGTTGGACCACCCACAGGGATACTCCAGTTTTCCATTTCGCCAGCTCTCTTTCATCCTTCTCAAGTCCTATGAAGGACGAACTGAAGAGACACTGGAGTTTGGAATCAGGGGACAGCAGAAGGCAGAGCAAAAGTATCACATTGGAAAGAGTGTGGTTAAGTAAAAGTTGGTGGGCTAAGCAGACCTCTTTCCCACAGTATAATCAGTTCATCGGAAATACCTAAAATAAACGGAACTACTTCTCTGTGGGGGAACTAACCAGTCTAAGAGAAAATACTTACAAAAAAGATCATCGGTAAAATGCCCGTGTCCCTGCTTGATCATCCTATACCAGGGCAGGGCCTGCCGGTCTACAAGCCCTACTTATGTGATAGCCTTTCAGTCTCTCATTTTTCACATATGAGTAATCAGTCAGGGCTTAGCAGAGACCAGAACAGACAGACAAGTCAACAAACACCACAGGAAACAAGGAAAGCCCTAGGGTCCAGAGAGGAGCACAAAAAAGGAAAATAGATCACATACACGGGCCTGGGAGCAGAGTAACATAGGACTTTTCAATAACAGTTTGAAAAATTAGAAGACCATGGAACAATACTTTCAATATATTGTGGCAGTTTTCAACTTGAACTTCCGTACCCAGACAAACTGTCTATAAAGTCTTAGAGTAGACCAGTTTAAATATAGAAAAACATTTATCTCCATGATATTCTTTCTCATAAATATACTAGAGGCTGTGAACCACAAAAACAAACCAAGGAGGAGGACAACTGGGGTCACTAAATGTCAGGTTCAGTGCAGGACAGGAGGATGTTCGGGATAATGGAGAAGGAGAGTTCCAGGATTTTCTTGATGCAGTCGGCCACAAGAAAAAAATAATCCAGCCTGGAGCAGGAGGCACGTGGCTCCAAGAGGAAAGAAAATAGCAGAATGGATAGGGCATCTGGAGTATTAGACTATGTGGAAAATTGTATTGAGAGGCTGTTCTAGAATTTAAGAATATTTAGCCTTATGAACAAAGAAACTAAACAGGTGAAAATACAAGGCGAGAGGACAGAGGACTGCATGGAGAGGACGTGGCCCAGAGAAGAAGAGAATGGGCAGATTCTTGATGTTTTTGTAGTGAGAGGAATTTTATGTGAAAATTTTCAGGGTGAAACTCACATAAAATTGAGACATAGAAGTTAAGGCAATTAATAATTAATAAATCCAGGAAAAACAGACTTTTACAAGAAAGGAAATATAACAATGCTACATCAGATGATTTAGCTGTAATATTCTATATTAAAGTAATATACAAAAATTGACATATAAATATATTGAGAAGATTAGTGCAGCATAATGCGTGTATGTGCATGTGTATTCCAGTCATTATGCTCTTGTCTCTTAGCTATAAAATCATCCTTTTTATACTCTATGATGCTGGGGCTGGAAGTCTGAAAACCACATTTCTTCTTTGTTGCTGGCTCTGGGTTAGGCTTTGTCAGGTATGCTGCAGAGCTGGAGGAGGATGGAATTTAGTATCTTCCTGCCTCCTTCTTTTTCCATAAATGCCCATTCATTCGATCATTCATCCATTCGACAGATATTTATTGAGTATCTGTTGTATGCCAGGCTCTGTTCTAGGTTTTTTACCATTGAGTAGGGAAAGAAAGATATGATGTACACAATAAATAAATACAAAGGTCTTGTGGGAGTAGAAAGAACAAAGCAGAGAATAGGGAGCGGTAGTGCACATGCGAGGTGTATCACGCTTTAAAACAGGGCAGTCTTTGTTGGAAAGGAGATGCGACAAAGGCAGAGTCTGAGCAAAGGCCTGGAATGTTTGAGGGATGGTTCAGAGGCCAAGGTGGCTGGGGGAGGGAGAAAGGGTGAAAGATGGGAAAGTTGACATCGTTAGCCTTTGAGAGGAGGAAACCAGAGGTGAGGAGGGCTTGGGCAGGAGGCTGCTTTTCTTTATTGTAAGTTAGCTCTAGTTATTTTATTTTTCACCTGTGAATAGGTATACCTTTCATAAAAATAAAAATTAAACTTAAAAATAATAAATCAGAAAATGAGATGTAATGTTCTAGACTAGATCCTGGAACCAGAAAAATAGTGTTACTGAAAAAAACTAGTGAAATTTGAATAAAGTCTAGTTAATCATAATGCACTGATAATGTTTTGTTAACATTAGGGGAAACTAGGGGAGAGGTATATAGCAATTTTCTGTATTATTTTTACAACTTTTCTGTAAATCTAAACTTATTCAAAAATAAAAAGTTTATTTTCAAAAGCCTTAAAATCAACTCAATAGAATCAGATGGTGAAATGAGGCCTTTTCCCATTCCCTGGCTCCCTCTCGGGTTTGATCAGTTAGTTGTTGCAAGGTGGGAGGATGTGATTAAACTGTGGGCCTGGGTTGACCCTTGACCCTCAGATGGGAGGAAAAGGGTCAGGAGGGAAGGCTGTGTAGAACACATCTTGAATTCTTGGTGGGTGACATCCAGCAGCAGAAAAGCAGAAAGCAGGATGAAGCATTTACACAGAAAAAATATGAAGTGCAATTCCCTTAAGTTTTCAGAAAGCAAAGTACCAAAAATATCTTCGTAGGACTTCACTTCATCTCTGTCTCTTGTGAGCTGTAAACTTAAAGGGTACCTTCAAAATAGAAAGAACTTGAGATCTTTGCTCTTATGGCCTTTTCCTCTCTCTAGAAATTTCTAAAACTTTTTGGTGGGGGTTCCTGTCTGGTGAGGCTTCTTTTGTTGTTGTTAAGAATCTTTCTTTATAGTAATGCTTCTCTTGTATACTTTTGCATTCTTCAGGATATAATTACTAGGAAGTTGTTTTAATTTTTTTACACAATTCTATAATGTACACTTAGAAAAGACAAGAAGCAGAAAGAAGATCTGAACCTTCATTGCCCCCAGATTCTTTCCTCCCTTCCTCTCCCTGGTGAGGCATGTTGGAATTTTGAGGAAATTCTGGTCGTTCATGCACCTTCCACCTATCCTGCCTCCATCCACAATTCTTCTCTCCTCTCTGGTGCTTAGAGTTTGGAAATAAAAGCCAGGAAAGAAAGCACCTTACATGCTATTTTTGCTTTCTATCCTATGATATACCTCCTCTGAGATAAAGCAGACTATGACTTAAGTTGGGGTAAGAAGAAAAAAGATTGAGAAAATAGGAGAGACAGAAAAATGTTGATATCTCTACATATTATGCAGTCACATTCTGTCCACCTTTTTGGCTCCCAGGAGTCTATCTAGTGTGTTTTCTGTGATTGTTAGTGGTGAAGTGGTGATGAACAATTAGCGCTTTTGAATTTGTTTTGGTTTTTTTTTTCATAACTTTAAACAATTATGTAAGAAGTACATATTTATTGCAGAAAAACTAAAAGTGATAAAATATCAAAATAACTAAAAAATTACCTGCATTCTCAGAAATAATCACTTTAGCCCAACGTACCATCAATCAGTCAATGGAAGAAGGCAGCACACATAGAGAAACAGAAATTTCTCAGCCCCAGCTGCCGGCCCATCTTGTGGCTTGGTGGTTTCCAAGACGAATATATTTATACTGAAATAAACACAGAGGCCTGCTCAGATCACGTATGTTGGCATACAGCTCTCCACAGTATTTGGCTTGTCATTTAATCTTTTAAAGCCTGTTTTCTCACCTATAAAAAGGCACTCATCATCTTGTGAGGCTGTTACGATGATTGAGTAAAATGAGCCATGTGCCTGGCATGTGGCAAACACTCAGTAATGGTGCTAGGATCAGCAGTAATTGAGTAGTAGCTGGTGTCCTGAGGAGTGGGCCCAATTGCGGTGTTATCCTGTTAATACCGGAAGAATTTGGAAGGCAGGGAACGAGGAGAATGAAGCAGCCCTCTCTTTCTCCCACGTGCACAGTCCTCCGAGACTACCACGCCCTGTTGCAAGACTTGTGGATATGAACCTCTCCACTATGAGCCCATAGGAGGAGTGTATAGTAGGTCCCAAGCCAGTATTGCTTGACTAAGGAGTAGACTCCTGCAGCCAGGTCTGGGACAATTTGACACTTCCCCAGTAAGGAAGGGAGACTTTGCCACAGATTGGAGAGCTGAGAGCCTGGCAGCTTGAGATGTTGGCTTCTGAGTCACAGAACGTTCTGTAAGATACCTCTGAGCATTTAGGGCTGCTGATTCTGTTAAGGGAACACTGCACACTTCATTTATGTTCTGTGTCCGTCTTTTTGGCTTTTTTTAATTCAAATTAAATCCATTTTGAGAAGGTTATTACAGTCTAGTTAAGATGTGTAATGAAAACCATCCAGTGTCTGATAGAACCTCTTCAGAAATGATTACCTTAATGCCTGGTTTGTAGCTCTTGAACTGCTCTTACTAAACATTCAAAAATTCTCATTTTCCTCCCCTTCCCTCCCTTCCCCCTTCCTTCCTTTCTTCCTTCCTTCCTTCCTTCCTTCCTTCCTTCCTTCCTTCCTTCCCTCCCTCCTTCCTCCCACCCTCCCTTTCTAGTGTGTAGACTTTCATTAGAAGGAATTCTTGAGGTCAGTGCCTGGGTGGGGAAGGAAGGGAAGGAAGCACTGTTGGATGGAGGGAAAACTTTACTGTGATATTGTCACAATAATCTCAGTCAGCTCCACAGAGAGTGATGAAGCTGGGTTTGACTTTCAGACTCATCCAGAGTTGGCGTAAGAGAGCCAGCTGTTCATTACCTCCCTACACCATCCACCCCAATGGATGAGCATTGGATGTGATGTTCAAAGTTACTGAAATACACATGGGCCACAGTATATTCTGGTTGGCAGAGTCAAATCAGGGTTATTTCAATCAGAATTTTTGGTGAACATGGACAAATCACTAGATGACTTGAGAGACTCTACACTGAAAATGGACACAGGCTGAACAGGAACATTGTATTAGCCACTTTCTCATCACTGGGACAAAATACCCGACACCAGCGCTTAAAGAAGAGATTTATTTTGGCTTATGTTTTCAGAGGGTTTAGTCCATGGTTGGCTGGCTCTAAGGTAGACATAGCATGGTGGAAGGGCATGGCATAAGAAAATTGTTCAACCCATGGGAGCCAGGAAGCAGAGAGAGAAGGGAAGATCCAGGGGCTAGAATACACTTTTCCAGGTCATGCCCCTAAGGACCCACCTCTTACACCAGGCCTCAACTCCTAACAGTACATTCAGCTATGAACTCATTAATGCCTTAACCCACTGATGAATATAACACCACATGTTCCAATGACCCTCTGAAAGCTCCACCTCTGAACAGTGAGATATTTTGGGACACTTTAGATTTAAACCATAACAGACATGCTGTCTGGGTTCAGGTGGAGCTAGTATAAGGCCAGTCCTCTTTCCGAACACCAGATCGAGCCCAGGTAAAGCTGCACCTGTGTGAGCAGTGGAGATTTTGATCCAAGCAGACCAAGGCAAGTATGGTTCGCTGAGTCACAAATCACACTCTCATCCCACATGACCCATTTGTGTTTCTTCTACCAAAATAAAGTTTTCCGTTACAACTGATGAGCAATTAAACAATCTTTAATCTTCACCCTACATGCAAGGCAAAATTCAGAGTAAGATTTAAAGAGATAGACACATCTCTTCATTTTTTTCCTCACTGGTTTGCTTTAATAGCTGGGAATTTGTGTTTAATCTGAATTCAACGTTTTCATGTTTGAGAAAAACACTCAGCCTGCATCTTCTGTGGCTTCTCCATGTCCCAGTTGCAACTTCAGGGCTTGATCAGTGCTATGAAAGTGGTAACTTAAAGCTTTTGGGAGGCCCAGGTTTTCTCTGTGTTAAACAGTTATCAGTCCTCATTATCGAAACTATTCATCCTTTTGTTCCTCTGTATAATAGAGAAAGTGACTTCCTGACTTACTTCTCCTAGTGACTAGGCAAACTGAGAATGAGGGGGAGGGAGGGAGGGAGAGAGGGAGAGAGAGAATGGCAACAGGTATGCACTGCAGGATCCTTCCCCAACCCTTTCCTCTATCGTTCTTTTCTGTCAGGAATCCTTGGTTCCCTTTTCAAAGGAGTTGGTCTACTTCAGTCTAGCATAGCTCAGTGATTAAACTCAGCATCAGAATGTAGCAACATTTCCTGCTTTAGAAGTTTCCAGACTAGGAATTTGGCTCAGTAGTTAGGGTGCCTACCTCACAAGCACAAAGCCCTGAGTTCAATCCCCGGCACCAAAAAAGAAGAAAGAAGTTTCCAAACTGCCTCTACTACAGCCATCCATTTTTTAAAATTAATTTTCACTTTTATCTAAGAAGTGCATTTGCAGGTTTAATAGTTATAATGTCAAAAGACTCAATAGGGAAAAAGAGCTGACTCCTGCTCCATCTATTCTGAAACTTCCCCCATCGACAATTATGTTTTAATATATTTATTTAATTGATATAATATACACACACACACACGCACATATTCTGCCAAAAAATGTATATACACTTCAGGAAAAGAAAAATTTGTATAAAAATTTTAATGCTAAATATATTGAGACATCATGAGATCAACAAAAGTTACTTTTGGCCTTTATAATTACAAGAGGAGCTCAGAGTAGTGGCCATTAGTTTCCAGATATTTATTATTTTTCTTTTGCTAGTGTGTATACATTTTTTGGCAGCCCCTATACATACGTAAATACATACATACATACATACATATATATTTATTTATTTTTGGGGTACATTATGATATTTTGATGCATGGATACACTGGGTAATGATCAAATCAGGCATTTAGTATATCTTTCATCTTAGACATCATTTCTTTGTGATCAAAACACTAAAAAATCTCTTCTAGATATTTTGAAATGTACTATACATTGTTGTTAACTATAGTCACCCTACTGTACAATAAAACACTAGAACTTATTTATCCTTTCTACTTGTAATTTTGTTCCCATTAGCCAATCTCTCTTCCTATCTCCTATCCCTTCCCCTCTCCAGTCTTTGGTAACTGCTATTCTATTCTCTATGTCTATGAGGTCAACTTTTTAGATTCTACACATGAATGAGGTCATATGGTATGTGTTTTTTCCTCTTTGGTTTATTTCACTTAACATAATATCTTCCAGGTCCATCCATGTTATCACTAATGATGGAATTGCATCCTTATTATGCTCAAATAGTATTCCATTCTGTATGCATACCACATTATCTTTACCCATTCATTCATTTTTAAGGCATTAGGTTGATTCAATTTCTTGGCTATTGTGAATAGCGATACAATAAACATGAGAGTTGCTGATGTTTCTTCAACATACCAATTTCATTTCCTTTGGACGTATTCCCAGTAGTGAGATATTTGGATCCTGACTCTTTTTTAGTTATTTTTTTTCTTTACTATTTTTGTCTATTTTTTCTATATGATATGTGCGTATCATTGGTTTGAGACATCATTTTAGACTTTATCTGACTTTCTTATAGATTCAATGAGATATAACTTTCTTTCTGTCCCTCATCTCCATTTTCCACTCCTTTTTCTGCCAATATGGATTCATTGTAATTGTTGGTTGAATGTGATTTCAGTGTTTATGTTATTATGACCATGAAAATACTGTTCAGTGCAGAGACAAGGAATGTAGTATAATTATGTTTTCTTTTGTGTAAACTTTTGAATATCCCTCGAGTTAATCATTGTCCCCCTCATTTGCTTTAATTATTTATTTTAGCATGTTTATTTACACGGCTGCATGTATCAGATAATTTACCAGATGACTTTCACATAACTTTCTGCCTCTATTCTCTTGCTCCATCCTGACCTGCTGCTTTGTAGGAGATGTGTGTTGCATGGCTCTGGGACTCCCCTTCATCATCGTAGACATTCTCTTTGATTCTCACCTATGTTTGATTCCATTTCCTGTATCTCCAAACATTGTTTTATTGACTCCCTCATTTTCATAGAACACATTCTAAGAATGAGCATATGGGAGAAAATTCTTTGGAGACCTTTCACACCTGTATTTTTCATTATTCTCATACTTGATTGATAATTTGGTTAGGTGTAGAATTTTAGACTGAAAATGGATTTTTCCCTTAGAATTTGGAATTTTCCTTAGAATTTCCTTAGAGTCCCTTAGCATTACTCCACATTTGCTAGCTTCCCAGGTTACAGCTAAGAAATTGCATGTATTAGTTTTAGTTATTTTGGTGGGACCTTTATTTTTCTCTTTAGAAATTTCTATTCAACCCCAGAGTTCTGAAATGTAATCATGATATAGGTTATGTTCTTTGTGCTGGTACTCGGTAGGTCCTTTTGCAAACTTGTATCTTTTTGTTATAAGAACTTTTATTGAATTATTTACTTGATAAATTTTTTCCCTTCTAAATTTTCTGTTTTATTTTTCAGAATTCCTATTAATTGGATTTCAGGTTCTCCAAATTAATCCTCTAATTTCTCATCTCATTCTTCCTCATTGTCTACCTCTGTTATTTTTCTACTTTCTGGGGTACCCTCTTGAATATGTCTTCCACCCCATTCTATTGATTTCTTTCAGCTTTGGCTCTCATATGCTTAATTTCCAAGTGCCTTTGTAAGTGTGGTCATCTTCCTCCTCTTTGTCCTTCTTTAGCATCCTCGTGGTGTACTATCTTTCAACAATCACCTACAATTTTTTTTCCCCAAAGTCTTTTTGTTCCTTTCTTCTTGAGCTTTTCTCCAAGTCTCTTTTTCCTTTCTGTTTGCTCTGGGCTTGGTTTTTCATCATGAAGATCTTTTTCAAATGTCTGTGGATCCTTAGCTGTTCATTGATTATATAAGTCAACCACTAAGAAGCTGACAGGGTTCTGTGTGTAGCAGCAGGTCTGACCTCTGGAAGTTTTCACTGCAGGATAGCGATTCGCAATAGAGACAGCTAGTTGGGCATTTTGGAAATTCATGAAGATTTTTAGTTATTGAAGTTACTGGGGAACCTACTAGCAGTTATGTGGGAGCTAAGAACGTTAGTTGACTTAAGAGACAGTTCCATTCAACCAAGACTGCCCTGTGTTTAGGGCTACCAGATAAAGTATAGGAACTCAGTTAAACTTGAATTTCAGGCAAACAACAAATGTACTTTTTCGTATTAGTATATCTCAAGTATTGTGTGCTTATTGGCTAAATCTAAAGATCCTATCTGTGTCCTCTCTTTCTTTTCCTTTTCCCCCTTCCCTTCTTTCTTTCCTCAGTCTTCCCCACCTTTTTGATGCTCTCGACAATCTTGCTCGGTAATCAGGCTGGCCTGGGACTTGTCACGTAGCCCAGGCTGGCCTGAGTACTGGGATCGCTGGCGTACAGCACCCTGCCTGGCTTCCTACTCTACTTTCAATGTCCTGCTAGATAGTTTCATAGGTATGAATGTGTTTATAATTATTTGATCTGTGATATCAACTTTGCTATATATATTATATATATATACAGCTATATATATATTTGCTATATGTATATAATATAGGATGTAGAAATCACTCCAGGAATACTCAGTTATCTTTGCTAAAGGGGCCAAATGTTTTTGCTGGGGGAAAGATAGTCTCTTTAACAAATGGTGCTGGGAAAACTGGCTATATATCTGCCAAAGATTTACTCTAGATCCATATTTCTCACCATGCACTAAACTGAAATCAAAAAGAATCAAAGATCTATATATTAAAACAGAACACTTAATCTGCTGGAAGACAAAATAGGTAAAACTCTTGAAGACACAGGCATAAGCAGACTTTCTGAACAGAACCCCAGCTGCACAAGAAATAATACCAAGAATCAACAAACGGGAGCACATCAAATTAAAAATCTGCACAGCAAAGGAGACTATGAGCTTAAATATTGCATGGTTTCTCTTATATGAGGAATCAATATATAAAGAAAGTGCAAAGGTAGACAATAGGAAAAAAAGAGAAAAAAGTTATTGTAATCCAGAATAGACAATGTATCTAAAAGTGTAACTTGATTGAATATAGGTGTCTTATGTATTTTGCATGTTTTTTAGCCTGTTAGTCTGGCTGTTAATCTATATTTATAATGATCAACTTGATAAGGACTTGTAGATAAATGAATCTAATGCTGACAAGAAGTTAAAAGAAATTTAGAGTGCTTGCAAGCAAGCCCCGAGTTCGATCCCCAGCACAAAAAAAAAAAAAAAAAGGAAAAAAGTTAAAAGAAAAAAAAGTGGTGGACAGAACGGGGAAAAGAAGAAAAGAAGAACCGAAATGTGTTACATACATTACCAATCCCCCACAATGAATGTAATCACTGTGTACTACAAACATTTACTAATAAAAATAAAAAATTAAAGAAAAATTTTGCATACATTTAATATACCATGTGATTTTTAAGAATGCAACTACTGTGTAAATTGAGAGGAGAGTAGACTTTTAATTGAGAGGAAAGTAGACTTTTAATCATAACTTAATCAAGGATCGTTACATTGAGAAAAACATGTCATTGACAATAGCACTGTGTGGGATTAAATATATCAATATCTGTGTGCAATTGTTCCCTTTACTTATGGGGATTCCAAGGCACAATTTTAGACCTTATTTCAAGATGGCAAATAGAGTATGAGAAATAGGACAATATATAATTTTAAAAGTGTCAGTGATTCTCAGTTGAATAAGGTATAACTTCTCTTAAATTTGAACTTATTGATTTTGAGATGACGAAAATGTGTAACTATTATGTTTTCCAGGGTGTGTGGCCCATGTGCTCACAGATGAAACATAATAAAGCACATCATAGTCTATCATAAATTATTTTTCTTTTATTTATCCTTTTTCAGGGTAGTACAATTTTCTAACAAAAACTATTGATAAGTTGAGTATTTCAACTATATCATTTCAAATAATAACGGGATATGTCATTAGTTAATGAAGAAGGTTGAAGCAGCCTACATCATGGGCCAAATCTCAAAATAATTACACTGAGTGAGAGAAGCCAGGTTGAAAGGATACATACTGTATGACTTCAATTTCTAACCAAATTCTCGAAAATGCAAACTAGCCTAGAGTGACAGAAAGAAGATTAGAGATTGGTGGAGAATGGGAAGTACGACTGGGAACGCCAAGAGGCAGGATTACAAAGGGGAGCAAGGGAACTTTGGGGGGTATTTTCTATTTTGATTGTGGTGATGGGTTCATGAGTGTGTGTGTCAAACGTTTCCAAGTGTACACATTAAATATAAGCAGCAGATTATATGTCAGTTATTCCTCAATAAAGCTGTTAGAAAATGAGAGAGGGAAGGAAGGCGAGAGAGACAGAGAGAGACAGAGAGACAGAGAGGTTTGGGGTTGATAGTTGAGGATAACTGTGCGATAGGCAATGGGACTTTGTGGTGAGGTGCTTCCAAATGTCAGTGTCTGTAGCATTTGTAGGTCTTTCTCTTGGTATGATTCGATTCTTCAGATCAAGCTCTCCTTCGGAGGTTGGAACCTGATCGCCAGCCATTTTTGGAGCTAAGCAAGGGAACCATAAAAAACCTCACTATTCAGTGTGCACATACTACATGATCCTCCACTTTCTTTCTTTCTTCCTTCCTTTCTTCCTTCCTTTTTTTCTTTCTTTCTTTCCTTTCTTTCCTTTCTTTCCTTCTTTCCTTCTTTCCTTCCTTCCTTCCTTTCTTCTTTCTTTCTTTCTTTCTTTCTTTCTTTCTTTCTTTCTTTTCTTTTCTTTTCTTTTCTTTTCTTTTCTTTTCTTTTCTTTTCTTTCTTTTCTTTCTTTGCCTGGGTTTTACTATGTACTTGAGGTTGGTCTTGAACTAACTACATAGCCCAGGCTGGCCTCGAACTTGCAGTGATCCTCCTGCCTCAGCCTCCCATATGCTGAGATTACAGGAGTACACCTTGATGCCCAGCACTCGTAATCTCCCATTTTCTTTCTCTCTTTCTTTCTTTTTGTGCTGGGGATCAAACTCATGGCCTTGTGCTTGCTAGGCAAACACTCTACCACTTGAGCTAAATCCCCAACCCCAATCTTCCATCTTCAAGCTATCTCCTTACCCAACCTTCCCATCTGTCTATAGTTGCCAGTCTAGTGCTTCTTTTACTATTGCTAATATTGGTATGTGACGTTCTCCTAGAATACGGGCTTTAAATACATTCAGATTATAAAAGAACTACAAAAATGCAAGATATTTCTTATGATCATTCATTTAGATAAACTCTTAGATGTCAGAGTCAGTTAATTATTAAATATAACTACAAGAGCCATCTGCGGTGGGGGATGGCATTTTAATCTTTTTGTGGGGGATGCTGGTAAGACAGCTCGCCCTGGGCACTCCCTGGATGCCACTGCCAGAGACAACACCACACAGGATGTGGCAATTCATGTGTTCTCACATCTGGATGTCAGTAGACACCGTGCGGGCCTAGGAAGGATTCGGGACACCCGGTGCCTACCTAGCTTGCTTGCTGGCGGAGCTTTGGGGTCTTTGTGGAAAGACTCCAGACTGAGGCTATCATAAAGGTTGAGTGTCTGGGGGTCAGCTGCAGGCAGCATTCCGGGGTGTTTTGGGCAGGCACTCCTTATCTTTTGTCAGGGCAGCTGTGTTCCGGCTTAGAAAATAGTAAGGTCCACTTACTGAGCAGTTACTCTGTGCCAAGCACTGTGTTCAGCACTTTTCAAAAATTATGCCAGTGATTTCACAACAACGCTATTGTTCTTATCTCATTTCACAGATGAGGTGTCTGAGACACAGATAACTTAGATATCAGGCCCAAAGTCACTGAGCTGGGAAGCTGAGAGGGAACCACATCCGTGCACACAGTCTCCTGAGAGTCAACCTAAATCCAGATAGAATTCCCTCAAGAACTCCAGCTATGAGCATTATGAGGCTTGAGGATTAAGAGCGAACTCTTTTGGGGTTACTCTTGTTAGGGCCGTGTGAGGCTGCAGTGAAGCAGGGAACCACAGAGGGCAATGTTGGCAAATAGATCGTCCTCTCCTCCTTTGTGGACTTGCGGTCGGGAGACCCACGTTCAAGTCCCCATTCTGCTACTGTCCCACTGTGTGACCTTACGTGGTTGCTAATCCCATGGACACCAAGCCTTAGTGTCTCCATCTGTTCAAGGGGAAGATTTGGCTGTATAACTCAAGTTCCCTTCAGCTTTGAAATGCTAGAGTTCCATGTGTCACCTCTTCCAGGGGCATTTACGTCTGTGGGATGAAAGGTCTTTTGCTACCATCTCAGAGAAGTATTTTTGCAAGTCAGGGGTCCTCCCTCGGCCCTCTGAACTCGCCACGTTGGGTCCACCCAAGGACAGCCCTGCTGGGCCAGGCCAAGGCAGCAGAGGGGTTAAATGGCACACCCTGCCTTGCTCCAGGCAGAGGGGTTATAAGGGCTTAATCACATCTCAGCTCTGCTGGCCGCTGTGACTCACAGTTGCACTGTGAGGATGTAAGCACGCAGGAACAGGCAGTATGACATGTGTGCTGGCAGCCTCAGGACTCTCCCATCCCGGGCACTACTATTTTTTTTTTTCAATCCTCCTTTCGGATACCAGCTTCTTTGAGTTCAGCTTTGGAATAAAGATGGAAGCATTGTTGGGAAATGGACAGAACAAGAATTGTCCATCAGTTGGAGAAAACCAGCCCTTTAAGAGAAACTGGCAGTGGACGGCAGAAGCCCTGGACCTGGAGCCTGCATCGCCAAGCCCCCGCTTGCCACTCTCCCCGCCAGCCCTTCCAGTGTGTGCCCTCCTTCCCTTCCTGTCCCAAGTGGGACCCACCCCAGCGAGGCTCAGAGAAGGGACAGTTCCGAGGGACTGGCAGGAGGTGTGTGTGTCTGGGGCCCCGAGAATGAAGGGCCAGGGCTCTGCTGCTGAGCAACGATCTCTGTGATGTTTGGGGGTAGGGTAGAAACCCACTTCTCTAATGATCTGATAAGACTGCACACACAGCTGTCACCTCGAAGGCAATCCCAGAGCTTAGATTTTTAGCTTCCGAGGCCACATCTCCAAGGCCACAGTCTTGTTCTACCTCAAGGTGTACCAGGATCCTTTCAGGGTCCTTTCTGTCAGGGTCTCTTCACGTGCCGGAAGCTCATCTTCCCACTCACGTTCGTGTCCTTCTAAATCCCACAACACAAACCAGCAGTGAAAGCCCCTCTCCTTCCTTCACCTGGCATTCACTTCCTCTTTCCCCTTGCGATTTCTGGAGTGTGTGAGTCTGACTTTGCTGCCTGAATGTCTCTATCTCCCACTTGTGTCTGATTCAACAGGGCAAAGAACTGTCCTTGTGGTCCCCAGTGACCTTCTCATCGCTCAATCCTGGGGCCCTTTTTTAGTCCTCATCCAATTTAACCTCTCATCAACATGTGACATGCTGACCAGCTGCTCCCTCTTCTAACTCTGGCTGCTGTGACCCGTTTGTGTACTCTGCTTCTCTAATCCCTCTCTCCATCTCCCTTGCCACACTCTCTTCCCTGGCCTGCCTCTCACCCACGCGTGTACATGCATATGCACGTGTAGGTCAGCAGGTTCCCTGTCCCCTTTTAACAAGGATTTAAACTAGCAGAAATACACACTCCACTAGGTTAATAAGATGCAGAGGAGGATTCAAGGGGTAGAGAGTAACTTGTGACCATTATAAATAAAGAATGCAAAACTTCATTCTAAAAGGCACTGTAAAATCATTCATTAGTCTGTATAACAAATCTGGCCATGTGACTCTTACTCAAAAGTCCTTGCCCAGTTCCTTCACTTAGACTCTCCATGTAATCCTACATCACTTTTCCAGCTTATTTCCTGTTTCTGGGCCTCAGTGTAAGCTGCTCTCTCTGCTAAGAAAATATTCCTTTCCTTTTGCTGCCTACTCAACAGCTCATTTTAAAGATTGTTTTAAAAGACATTGCTATCACTACCTCATCTCTAAAGCTCGTCCTATGATAATTTATCACTCTTTTTTGGTAGCAAACAACTAAGCTTCTATAAGGCTCAACCCCTGCATCAGGACAATGAAAAAAGTAATAAAAGCTGCTCATTGTGAGGATTAGATGAGGCACAGATGCAAAGCACTTAATTTCAGCACAGTGCCCAGCATACGGTAAGCATCCACTAGGTATCTGTAGGCTACTATGTTACATCCTTATAATTAGGAGGGACTATAACCAAGAAGACTAAGGTATTTTTCCCAACTTAACTAGGATCCTAATGATGAAGTTTGGAATGAGAACTTGGCCCCTCTAGCCCTGAACATTGATCCCCTCAAGTGCAGGCACCACCAGCTCGTGTAACTTTCTCAGCACACTTCGGATCAGTGCTGCTCTTGACTGCCCTCAGCTCTAATAATCCTGTTGCCTAAGTCTTGCCGAGGTCACTCTCTGTAATTCGCCGCCACAGCAGCCTGGTCTCAGTGCGCACCAGGATTGCCAAATGGATTCAGAAGTCAGGGAGAAGGCGTCTCAGTGCCAGCAGCCAGCCAGGTACAGGGGACATCGGAAACAGCCAAGATATTTGCTAGCCCTTGCTGCCAGGAAAGTCTGAATGACCCGGAGTGTGGGTCACAGGGCCGGCAAACTGTCACAGCCGCTTGGGGTGGGCACCCGAGGGCCGCTCCTAAGCAGCCTCCTGCCGGGCAGTGCACACATGTGTGTACGCACTTGTGTGTCTCTGTGCATTAACTCTCCTCTTTGTTGGATTCAGGAACCTTGTACCATTTCTCAAGATACTACTTGTTTACCAAGAAGTGTTCTTGGACTGGACTCAGGGGCCCAGTGTCACCATTACTCAGCAACATGTCTTTAACTGGGGGCTGGGATCTCTCAATAAAGATACAACACTAAAGCACAGCTAGTATTATTCAGAGCAAATAAAGAGGAGGCTTACAAAGGCCAAACGCCTCCCACAGTGTCATGTGACTTGTAAAGAGTCTTTACAGGTTTTTCTTTCTGCCTTGTGCCCCTTTCAGAAAAGTAGAGAAGTTGGGCGAGGTGGTACCTGCCTGTAATCCCAGAACTCGGGAGGCTGAGGCAGGAGGATTGCTGTGAGTTCAGGGCCAGCCTGAACTACACGGTGAGACTCTGTCTCAAAAAAAAAAAAAAAGGAAAAGAAAAGAAAAGAAAAAGAAAAGTAGAGAAACACATTACAGCCCTAAAGTAACCACATGAGCTACCCTGTAAATGTAGGCTGCTTTCCTGAGGCTTTGGTGCCGCCCTGTGCACACAGAAGCACCCTTGTGAGAACATATTTGGCTTGGGGTGACATGTATAGAAGGAGCTCATGGAAGAACGCCAGGAATCGGACAGTAAAGTTGGAAGAGCCGGCTCAGTAGGCATAGAGGGAGCATCGTGATGCGTTCCAGCTCTGGGATTTTGAGCAGGTCTCCCTCAATTTCTCCATCTATAATAGAAGAGGTTGGGGGAGATGATCTTGAAGTTCCTTCCCCTAACGAGGAGTTTTTGCGTGGTGTCAAAGCTCTCCCCTGAGGTGCATATTAAAACTTATAGGAAGCACATAGTACCTCATCTTACATACGTGTTCAACTTACTTCCATTGCATATTTATAATAAGGAGCACATTTCACATTGTCTTAGCATGATTTTTCATACTCTGTGATAACCGAGTAATTTTTATGGTATCTTCCCTCTGAAATGCTCCATGCAGAACACCCATCACCTGCGTGGATAGATTTTCCCACCTACAGAGCAGAATGAGCAGTGTGGCATCCAGTGTGGAGACAGACAAAGACAGGCCTGGAGAGGTGTACACAGCTGGCAGGTGCTGACGGCTCCTGGGATGGCAGCTACTTGCAAGTAACTCTGGTCTGGCTCATCGAGTGTTTGAAGAGTTGCTAAAATTGTAAATCAGGATATTTCACAATTAAAAATTAACACTGAGGGGTTAGGGATTTAACTCAGTGGTAGAGCACTTGCCTAGCAAGCGCAAGGGCCTGAGTTCCATCCCCAGCAACCCCCTGGCCTAAAATAGCATTAGGGGCTTCTGCTGAAAAATGGGCAGATTCTGTTGGAAAAGAAGTGTGGCTATACTAGGCCTGTATCCCACTTAGACCCCTTTGGCCCACTGCTTTTCCACAGGGGGAGGCACACGTTGCCTAGTCCAGTCTGTAACCACCTGCTTTCCTCTTGGTTACCTACATTTGTGGGCACCTTCTCTGAGTATCTGACCAACTATGTCCAGCTACATGGGCACTAAGTGATGCTCAATAAACTTACCAACTGTCTGGGTGTGGTGGCACCTGCCTGTAATCCCAGCACTCGAGAGGCTGAGGCAGGAGGACTGCTGAGAGTCTAAGGCCAGCCTGGGCTACATAGTGAGTTCAAGGCCAGCCTGAACTACATACCCAGATCCTGTCTTGAAAAACAAACCAACCAACAAATAAACAAGCAACCTTACAAGCAATTAAATTTTCCAAGTGGGATGCATTGTATGAGGTGTGATCAAAATACACAGTGAATATCTAATTAAAAATTTAGTAAAGCGAAAGATACCTTGCCATTAACGCTTCTCAGAATGCTCCCCTTCACTTTGAACACACTTATCGCAACATTTTTACTACTTTACAAAGCAGTTCTGGAAGTTTTTTTTTCACGTCTTTACAAGATGTGGTCAAAACATGGCGAATGCTGCTGTTGCATACCATCCACCAGAAAGGCAGATGTCTTAGATACCTTTTTCTCTCTCTCTCTTCTTTTATTTATTTATTTATTTTTTTTTGGTGCTCGGGATTGAACTCAGGTCCTTGTGCTTGCAAGGCAAACACTCCAGCCACTGAACTAAATCTCCAACCCCAGTTACTTTTTTCTCATTGCTGAGACAAAATACCTGATACTCAAAGTTAAGAGAAGAAAGGTTTATTTAGCTCACCGTTTGTAGAGGTTTCAGTCCACAATCAAATGGATCCAAGGCAGAGTGGCAAGGCAGACAGGCAGAAGGCAGCAAGGAAAGCAAAGAGGACCTAAGCAGCTTCCTTCTGCACCTTATATCTCATCGAGGCTGCTAGGATTAGGGTGGTGCCAAACCAATCAGTGGATTGATTTAGTAATCATGTGCCCTCAATCCCGGCATTGCACACTCTAGATTCAGCCACCTTTGAAAAAGCCCCATCTATGACTTCACGAGGCTTTGGGGGGCCATCTAGGCACAAACTGTAACAGCAGGCTTGTAAAAACATTACAGCGCATCCTCATCCACCTTATTCACAGGATTCGGTACCGTGCAACTGCTGGCTCTTCCCCAAAGTCAAAATGACCATCAAAGGCAAACATTTTGAATCCATTCAGTACATCGAGGGGGCCATAATGGCACAACTAAAGACACTCACAAGAAAGCACTCTGGAACTGCTCTAGAAAGTGACAAGAATGATGGATAAGTGTATTTGAAGGAAGGGAGTGTATTTTGAGGAGGATTAATGGTCGTTGTCTTTTATTGTAATACATTAAAAAAATTTTAACAACCGCTGTTTAAATTTTTTGATCATATCTCATATGTGTGCTACAAATGGGCTCCTACAAAGTGTGAGATTTTATACACAGTGACGGATCCGGGAGTCCTTGCCCATGCTGGGTGCTGTTCTAAGTGTTTAAACTACCACAACCTCCTCGTGCATGAGGTAGCTACCAATATCCCCATTTCCTGTGAAGAATGTGCGGTGTGTTACACTGCCAGGAAATGAGAGCCCTGCAGTCAGGCTCCGTTCTCACACACTCCCTGCTGTCCTCCCCAGCCACATAAGACTTCTAGGTCTCCTCATTTTTGAAAGGGCTGCCTGAGACGAAAACAATCAGGACACCAACAAACGTGTGCATGCCTGCATGCCTGCATGTGTATGTGTGTGTATGCGTGTGTGTATCACAAATAGCAGATGCACGAGGAGGAGCGGTAGGGCGTGTGGAAGGGTACAGGTATAATCTCTGCCTCACAAGAAGCAAGCGAGAGAATGTACATGAAAGTATGTGGTGAGTTGCAATGTGCTCCATGACTTTAGTCGTTACTGGTAATTACAACCTGGAGGTCAGGATTCTAGCTGGAAGCCCTAGCTGAGCTTACCCAGCTTATCCGCTTCTTTCCAGCTGCAGCTCTGGGGCTGCAAGGTGTAGAGGGGTTGCTATTAGTACTGATTCTTGAAATTCCAACATAGCGTGAATAAGGAATCAATTACGGTCTATACTGCAGGGTGGCAGCTGAGATATGGAGGCTGATTTTCAACCACACAATGCCTAGTTTCTTCCAGTACCACTGCCTGGGCTGCACTAAGCCCACCCACAGTCCCTGCTTCTCACTGGGAAGTCTAGACTTGCCCACTGTCAGGAAGAACAGGTGGGTTCACACATGCTCTCCCTGAGAAGTTCCCAGAGCATCTATGTACACATGTCTATCTGTGTGTGGACTACACACAGATGCTGGCCTTGTGGGTGCTGAAATCTAGCACATGCTCTGGCTTCCAGTTATGTACTGTGTTGGGTTTCACCTCCAAGAGGAAGTGAAGTCTTTCTCTCCCCAGGAAAGAGCCATCTGTGTGCCTCCGGCGGGTCTACTGCATTGGTCTGTCCGGTGTTTCATGTTGGCCTGTGGAGGCTTTGATTATGCACCCCAAAGAGTCAGGCACTCTCCTTGCTGCTCAAGAACTCACCCCTTTCTCCCAGCTCCTGATTCTTCTTAGCTAGGCTGGTGAATCTCCTCCTTTGAGGAATCATCCATATTCCCCAAGACTTTTTGCCATTCATTTCCCTTCCCTTCAAGACAAGGTGATCCAGACACCTTGACAAGGTGACCCAGAGCCATGTTTGAAGATCCAAGGTCTGAACCCCACATGCTCTCCTTTGGCCTCTGTTCCTGGGTCCCTTTTCTGGTGATGTCCTGGGGGTCCTCCTTCACTGCCTATACCTGTTAATTCCCCAGCTTCGGACTGGAGAATTCTCCTAAATCCTGGAACAAACTCATAGATTTCCCAAGGTGGACAACCTGCCTGACCAGACTGCCAGGTGCCATTCTGTTGACTCTACCTCTGTTGCCCTCCTCCCACCTGTGATCACATCTAGCCTGGGCTCTGGCCTTACTGTTCGCCATCTGCTTCCTGTGACCGACTCCCAGCCTCACCCACCTGGCTGAGAACCTGGGATCAGGTCGGGTCAGCGGATCACTTCCCTTAGTATCCCTCCCACCTGGGGGTGAAATTGGGCCTTTTCTGCCCCTCCTCTGTTGTGACTGGACTGCCTTATGAGTAAACAAACTGTCACGCTTGGAAAAGTTCAGAGCAATGACACAACACAGCACGCCTCCTTACCTGTGGCTGCCCCAGTGCCCTGAAGAACACACACACAGGGCCAGAACACAGGAGATGCTTAGGAGGTAGTTACTGCACCTTTTTGGCTGTCACCACTGCAGCGACTTTAATCTGAAAGGTGATTCAAAATCTCTGCAGGTGAGCATGGTGGTGGCTGGTGGAGTGAAAAACTCTCCCTTCGAGCCAGGTGCATGTACCTGTAATCCCAACCCCCAGGAGGCTGAGGTGGGAGGATACAGAAACTCAGCCAGGGCAACATAAGCAAAACTCTGCTTTAAAAATGAAGAAAAAAGGCCCCTCCTCCTCCCAAAGCATGTTCTCTTGGAAGCACTGCATGAATTTCTTTGTTGACTTCAGCTTGGATGTGACATGCTTTGGGTATGAGCAGAGATAGGCTACATCTAACTTTCTGCTCTCTGCACCATCTCTAGCGATATGTCTTTATTCCTTTTTTTTTTTTTTTTTTTTTTTTTTTTTTTTTTTTTTTGTAGCGGGGATCGAACTCAGGGCCTTGTGTTTGCGAGGCAAGCACTCTAACCACTGAGCTAAATCCCCAGCCCGATATGTCTTTATTCCTGTCTGCTTGGTTCCCTGCCTTTTCTCAACAGATGGTTTTGGGGAATGGAGTATGTTGGACCCCAAATGTGCTGAAAGCCTAGGCTGGCTTTGAGGCGCCTCGGCCCCCTTCCTCCAAGACTGAGCTGGATTGGTGGCTTTGCATCTCTGATTCCTTGCTCCTCAGACCCTCACCAGCTAATGACCCCCAAGGCCCGTGTTGCTTCAGCAGGAGTCCCATTCCCCTGTCACAGAGGATAGGGAAGCCCCTTGAGATGCCGCTGTCTGGGTCCAAAGGGCCAGGAGCCAGGGTAGGCACAAAGGTCGAGCTTGGGGCTGGCAGGGGTGTTGGCTCTTACATCTCCTTGACATCCCTCTCGCCCACGGAGGCAGGCAGGTTCGAGCCTAATTACTCCTACTAATAGAGGAAATGACAGGATACATCAGAGGACAATCCAGAGAGGAGGCCGGAAACCCCACTGCCTGAAGTCTGTCCGCTCCAAGTCTGGAGGATCCACTCCGGAGCTTCTCCGACAGCTACGCCCCCTCCTAGGACCTCAGCAGTCGCAGCTTGTGTAAGTCCCCTGGGCTCCCGCCCACGCCCGCGCCCCATGCGGCTGGTGGAGCCCTGACTCATTCCCACGTGATTGGGCAACCAGCCTTCGGAGACTGACGTTGGGAAGCGGGAAGCGGAGCCGTGAGGCCGCCTTAGAGCTGACTGGGCAGAGCTCCACCTTGTTCAGGCTGACCTCAGAGCCCTACCCGACCCCGTCTTCTGGCACCCACCGCCTGTAGCTGCTGTCACTTCCCAGTGCTCAGATCTGCTACCCAGACGTCCCATAGGGGAACGACTCCGAGCTGAAGATCATCTGCCCCATTCCTCTCTTCTCACCTCCCACACTGATTCCATGACCCCACTTCTCCCTAGAATCCCTGCAGGACCCGCTAGTGCCTCCAGCCCTCTTTGGACACCTTGACTCTTCTGCATGTCGCACTTCTCCACTGTGCCTGCTCTTCGTGCCTCCCACCCCTACACACGCACACGCATGCACACACACACACACACACACACACACACACACACACACACACACACACACACACACTTCTTTGGAGTCCGACTTGTCTTCCTCTCAGGAAGTTTTAAGGTTGGAAAGACAGTGATAAATTAGGTCACTGTTCTTGGAGAACAAAATCATTGTTCTCTGCTGTTTTCTTTCTGAGAAGCATCTGCATCCCCTAATTGTAGGAGGAGCTGATAAAATTTTACAGAGGGAGAATTTCAGACATGAGCTATAGGCAGTGGAAGAAAGTTTAGAGTTAAGAGGAAACTTTCTGTTCACTGTCAAATCATGTTGTGTAGAGAGGGGATCACCCAGGTTGCATAAGAGTGACTCTTTCCCTGTCCCTGTCTCCAGGCTTCTAAAATCCTGAGTCTTGGCAATGTACGTTTTAAAACTGGGTCCTATTGCAGTGTCACCTAATGTGTTTGGGGTCTGGTAAAATTTTCAGTGTTTCTTCATTTACTGAAATTGGTTTATCTCAGAATTTTTTACTCAGATGTTCTCAGTATAATTTTTTAAAACAGGTTATAGGTGAGAAAGAAAAGGAGAAAAGCAAAAACATTCTGTAAGCATAGACTCTTAACTTGAAATCAACCAAGAAGCCAAGTGTAGGAGTACATGGTTGTAATCCCAGCACGTGGGAGGCTGAGGCAGGAGGACTGCTGTGAATTTGAGGCCAGCCTGGCTACATAGTGTGCTCAAGACCAATTTGAACTACATAGTGACAACCTGTCTAGAAAAAAAATTCAAGAAAATATTAGAAGATACCTTGTAAGAATGTACAGTATATATAAATAATACAAGGGATCTTGGTAAACTCTTATAAATGTATTTGATTACTGTGTGGTGAGCTGTGAATACAATGCAGGTGCAGACAGAAAAACTAGGAAATGGAGTACTGCTCAGCCAGTCATAAAGAAGGATAAATTTGAGGCATTTTTAGGAAAATGGATGGATCTTGAGACCATAATACGAAGTGGAATAAATCAGACACAGGTTAAATATTGCATGGTTTCTCTAATATGAAAGTCCCAACATGTAAATCATTTAAAAAGCAAAATAAAAGAGAAATGGTAAGAAATCGGAAGGTAGACTCTGTGGAGATGGGAAGGGGAACTGGGGAAAGAGAGAAGGAGGCAAGAGGGAGAAAAGGGAGTAAAAAATAATTGTAATGTGATATGTGTATGTTCCAGTTCTCCATGATGAATGTAATTATTATGTATCTCAAACATATGCAAAAGAAAGAAAGAAAGAACCCCCCCCCCAAAAAAAAAAAAAGAAAGAAAGAAAGAGAGAAAAGGGTTTGGGGATTTAGCTCAAGTGGTAGAGTGCTTGCCTAGCAAGTGCAAGGCCCTGAGTTCAATCTCCAGCACTGGAAAAAAAGAAAAGAAAAAAGAATAAAGAAGGAAAGACTAATAACACTGTTCTGGACTGGTTGGTGAGTATATGCTAATAATCTGAACACCCATACCTAACCACATTGCAGTAGAAAAGCTAAAGGCTTACAAATATGTAATTTTATGACTGTTCTGCTTCTATTTTACTCAGGGGAAAATTGGGATTTTGCCAAAGGATGACTTAAACTGCAAGATTCCTGAATATGACGTGAATGTGGGGCTACAGCTGGGCTGCCTGGAGGCAGCAGGAGGCCCAGCACCTGCTTGCAACAGCATCCTGAATCCCTGCCAGGATCTTAGCTCGGCCTGTGCAGCAGCTGTCTGTGAGCTTTTGTCAGCATTTGTGAACCAGTGCTCAGATGAAGGCAGCCAGGAGCCTGCCAGTCGCTCAGCCTACATTGTGGAGACAATGGTTGTCCAGTGGCAGTGCCTGTTATGTTTTCTGGGCAAGTTTCGATGTTTGAGTTAGGATGTTAGAGGAGGTTCAGAAGGTAGTCGTGTAGAAAAATTTCTTTTTCTATATTCTCAGTATACTTCACTTACGACGCCAGGTGTGTGTTCCCATCAACCAATTCTATAACTCTTCAAGATACCAACTGGTGTCCTGTAACTTAATTCAATTCTGACAAGATCTGGAGTAAATGATGACCCCACCCGTGAAGGGCTCAGTCCCATAAGACTGCCCCCTACATCAGACACCAATCATGAGTAGTGCGTCTCCAGATTAGCCATCTTTTTATTTTTATTTTATTTTAAACCAAGAACATGTATTGGTACATTCTACATATAATGGTCACATTCATTACATTTATTCTGTACCCATACATGATGCATCTTGGTTCT
>PVJO010012432.1:0-55539 GCA_004026905.1 Hystrix cristata
AACACCTCCGTGTGGGCCATCCTTTCTGTATCACCCACTCCTCAGGCTGACGGCAGCTTTTCCCATCAAGGGAAATTTTCCCCTAGGCAATCCCATCAAAAGCTTGCTAAGGTCTCACAAGAAGTCCATGTGAGGGCTTTGGGAACTGTTCTATATGTGTGTTCCAGGATCCTGTAATTAATAGGTCACGCCTATTTCCCCAGCCACTTTACCACACCCTGATCACCTATATCATTTCTTCCTGAGAGGCACAAATCCCCATAATTTTTCATGGAGTGCTGAGCAAGTGGAAGTCTGCACCTTTTACGGCTTCTTTAAGCTGGAAGGCTCTGTACACCCTATCTACGGGGGATTACATGCTCTCCAACCACCTTGGGGGGCTGTGGCTCACTGGCTGGGTTGAAGAAAAGAAAGACCTGGCAGCAAACAATGAGAAAAAAGTTAGTGATCATTAAGCTGCCTATTTGGTGGGAGAAAGAAACTTCACTATTAGCCCAAATATGAGCAGCAGGTCAGATTTCCATGCTTCCTGTAGCGGCACTGGAGTCTTGCTTTTCGAAGAGAAATCTCAAGTCTTCCAGAGGCTCACAGGAGTAGCTTTGTCCTTTTGGGTGATCTTGTTCTTCAGAAAGCTCAGGTGGGGCTGGCTTTACTTTAGAAAGATGAATCCAATTATCTATCTCTGCCACCTTTACTGCAGTGGGAGTGGCGAGGCCAAAATTAGGTAGACAGATCCTACAAAAGCCAGCCATTCCCAGGAAGGAATGAAGATGAAGATTATGATAATGATGATGATGATAAAAATATAAAGGGATAATCAAGCAATATTGGGAACACATCAGAAGGTAAAGAGAGCCATCCTGAGGTGTGAATGAGCATAGGGCCAATCTGCTCAATCTTTCCCTGGGCAAAAGCAACATGAATCATAACAAAATACATGAGTTTTAATTTTATTTGTATCTAATTCAGAAAAATTGCAGTTTAAAACACAGATCAAGGAATATTATTCAGCCTTTTTTAAAAAAGGAAATCTCAGCATATTCTATAACATGGATAAACCCTGAATAAATTATGCAAAGTGGAATGAGCCAACAATAGGAGGACAAATACTGCACGATTCATTATTGTATCTACTGTTATCAAACTCATAGGAGCAGAAAGTAGAATGATGACTGCCAGGAGCTGGGAGGACAGCACAGGGAGTTGCTCTGCATGATAGAAAGTTTCGGTTGGGCAAGATGAAGCAGTTCTAGAGATCTGCTCTACAACAACATGCCTTGTAGTTAAGAATGCCGTACTGCACACTTAGGATTTTGTTAACAGGGTAGATTTCATGTTTTTTTTAACCACAAAAAAGCACACAAGTCAAGGACTATTACTGTTCTATTTCCCTATTTCCTTCTCATCGGCTCCTATCTGGAAACATTTCCAGTATTTGATGGATGACAAACTAGGAAATGCTAGTCCCAAATCCCAGGCCTCATTTATAAAGCTCAAGTAAGCATAAAGTTGCAGAATACAAAACGACTTTTAAATCCAGTGTTAATTACCACCAAAGACTCATATTTTCAAAGATAAGTAGTAAATCTCGCTTCATATAGAAAGCTGGATTTTCTAAACATCATAGAACATTAATGCCTAAAAGTCTTATTGGTCAAGTCCCTCTTAAAAATAAGGGCCTGAGACACCAAGAAGTTGTGATTTGCCCAAGGTCCTCCAGCCAGTGAGTGACAAAAGGAGAAAAAAAAAAAACCGCACAAAATCCAAGCCTCCTAAACTATAATCCAAGGCTTCCACTGCTCTCCCAAACTGCTTTCCTGACACCCCAAAGACCCTAATTCTACACTCCCATTAACATGAATTATGCAAATATTACTGTAATCTCAGAAAAGAACGAAAGAAGACCTAGGTAAGTAAAATGTAGAGAGCTGTCAAAGAGAGATGTGATAAAAAAAAAAAAAGTAAAAACTGGAAAAAAAAAAAAGAAAAAAAAGGAAGAAAATTCAAAGAAGAAGAAAAATACCACAGAAAGAAACTGGCTCAAAAAAGACATTCGCAGAGATAAGCTTCTGGTTATACTTGGTGCCCTGAGCAGTGTTTGAATGGCTGCCAAAATAGCTTTTGACCTGAGTGGAGAATAAAAACCCATTTTCTTTATCTACTTAAAGTAAAATCAAATTTCATGTTAGGAAGCATTGGTTTGGATGGAGTTAAAATATTAGAAAATAGGGTAAGATTAGCCAGGCCTAGGCTACCTGGGGCACGCAAGAGATGTTGTTTAAAATAAAATCTAGACCCTACTAATGTGTACTGAGGTACATGGAGTTCATTATTTTAATCTTGCTTCTAAATAAAACTTCTGGTCACCCTCCATCCCCAACCATGTGTATGTACACACATTCATACTAACTTCATTCAGACACAAACACACACACAGATGTACGTGTATGATACTGGGGATTGAACCCAGGGTCTTTACATTGAGAAGAGGTCTTGGTAAGATGCTAAATTGCCCAGCCTGGGTTTAAATCTGCTACTCTCCTGCCTCAGCCTAACCAGGGTCCAGAGAGCACCAGTGTCCCCTGCCATGCCAAAGTACACCAATTTTTAACCTTCCCTTTCTCTCGATCACTCCCCTTCATACACTACCCAAGTTTAAGTAAGCTAGAAAAACCCTATTCCTACAATCTCATATATTTCCTTCATTGTTTATGTATTTGTTACAGTACTTTGGCCTACAAAGATGCACAAACCCAAATAAAAGTAGCATTGGGCCATTGATACATTTGCTATTCCCTGTAACAAGAAGTCCTGAGAAAAAGTCATCAGGCTCAATGAATGTTGACTTGGATCGTCCTGTGGTGTCTGCTCTGGAGTGGTCCAGGGACAGGTTCACGACCCCAGCACAAGGCAGTATGACACACACAAAGTGATTGGTACAGACTATAATACACAGTTCCCCAAGTGCTAACAGGGAGGAGGGCTCTAGAGCTGCAGTGGCCATAAATTAATTACTCCACAAGGGACGCAAATGTGGTGAGGCTTTCAAAGATGGGAACATTCCAACAAATGGAGATGGTGACATAAAGAATCCCTCAAGGTACAGAAGTAGAGGAGAAAGTGGATTATCTGAAACATGCAAGTAAACAGATTTGATTGGAGCAGAGTTTGTTCCTGCAGTCACAGAGAGAGGTGAAGTGTGGTAAGGTCCACCCCAACTAGGAAGACCAGGATCAAAACAAGTGGGAACCTCTCCTAGCATGCAGCCGGGAAGGACATCCGTGGAGTGGTCCAGGAAGTCCTGTTGAGTGAGGAGATAAAACACACCCTCCAGGAAGTTGAAGTTTCTGCCAGGGAGACCCAGACGCTGCTAAACCTGAATAACTAGGTTGAAAACAAAATGGAGAACAGGAAGTAAAGTCGGTGCTTGGAAGAGTCTAAAACAGGGCAGAGTGAGCTGTAGGTGTGGGTCAGTAACAGCTCGAGGGTGCTGAGCCAGAAGCCCAATGGCCTTGTGGCAGGAGAAGTACAACCTTTAGGTCCTCGCAAAAGGTGGGTGTGAGGAGCAAGTCCAGGCAGGGCGAGAGGGGAGGACTCAGCTCTTCTGTCGTCTTGACTGTCATCTGCATGTGTGAGCCAGCCCACTGAGGGAAGGGGATGTTAGCTCCCCTGAGGCTCGATTTGATCAAAGGATAGCCAAAGTATCCATCAGAATGCAAGTAATGGAAGACCCAAATAACTGTGGCTTTTTCAGTTTCTTACTTGTTCGTTTGTTATTAGATTATTCTATCTAATATCTTTCTATATCTTGTATGACAATGAGTCCAGGCATGAGATATTCCAGAGCTGACCAAGCTGGTTCAGTGGCCAGTGTAGGTCAGCTCCTTTGTGAAGCTTTCGACTTGTATCTCAGCATCCTCTGAAACAAGACAGAAGACGGGTCTCTTCATGTCTGTCTTTTTGTCCTAGCAGAGGAAAGATGTCTTCCAGAGCACCGTGTTACACCTTACTGTCAACCATGGGCAACATGCTACAGGCGGTGCCAGCTCACAAGCCTACACTCTATATTCAGTTGAGCGGAGAACCCCGTCTCATCGGTGGTGGGCTCTGCCAGACTGAAGAGGAGAGTCAAGAATGCACGTGGACAGCAGCAATCGCACTCGGCACAGCCTCGGCAGGGAGGCTGGGAGATGGTGTCAGGGTTGGACCACAGAGCACTTGCAGTGCCTTGCTGAAGAGTTTCGAATTTATTTTGTAACTTGAGAAACCAACCTAAGTTTCTGTGGAGAGGTAAAATTTGCCGAGATTTAGAATAATAACTTTGTAGGCAAGGGTAGATAAAGGTTTGAAAAGGATCAGGCAGGTTAGTGTAGGGTGTAGACTGGGCTGTCTAGGGCATTTTGAGGACTTCTGAGGAAATCACTATTTATCCTGTGTCTAGGAATATTTAACCAGGATGTTCAGAATTAAGCAGTGTGTGTCTAGTAAATGGCAGAAATAATATATACTGGCCCAGCTTTTTTTGATTGTTTGCTTGTTCTGGTTTTTTGAGAAAGGGACTCACTATGTAGTCCAGGTTGGCCTTGAGCTCTGAGGGATTCTCCTGCCTCAGCAAGTGCTGGGACCACAAGGGTGTGTCAACACACCTGGCTTTTTTTTTTTTTTTTTTTTCAGTACTGGCTATTTTGTGGCCCAGGGGCTGTACACTGAGCTACATCCCCGACTGTTTGTTTGTTTTTGTTTGACTAGGCTCAAATTTGTGATCCTCCTACTTTCAGGCATTACAGGTATGCACCACCATGCCTGCCTCCAGCTTTTCTGTTAACTGGCTGCAGCACACAAGATCTTTGTCCTTCCCTGAACCATAATTTCCTCATCTCTAGAACAAAGTCACTGGACTCAATAAGCTCCACACCCCTCTCCCTCTGCAGAAGATGTCTGTTTAGGCAGATGCTGTCCACATGTCTTATAAACAAGGAAGCTAGGCTGGTTGAAGCCAAGTCATTCCCACTCTGCCACCAGATGAGTGTGGCCACTTTTTCCCCCACAAACAACTGCACCATCATTAATTATATCTATACTTCTAAACACAATAGGATTTATTATCATTAATGATAATTATTGTTGTTGAAGAATCCCAGAATTTTTGTCTCATTCTGATATTTTAGTTCATGTCTTACCAATTCTCTTCTTCCCAATAAATCTCTCTTCATCTTTAAAATGTAGAAGGAAGGACACAGAATCAGGAACAAGTCTCTCTGAGTATTTAGTTCAATTTTGTGTGACACCAGGCACGTCAATTCCCCTTTCTGAGTTTCAGAGAGGGCAGAAGAGTAGAGTTGATCGTATTTCTGATTCTAAGCCATGAAAGAGCCTCAAAATCATGTAAGGCTCTTTTAAAAGTCAGATCTAAAGAATCCCAGTCCAGACCTAGAGAGGCTGCCTGTCTTGGGATGGCGGCTGAATGAACATGTGCTCCGGAGAGCCTAGTAGCCCTCTATGTTTTCTTCATTAATCTTGGTCAGTAGATATTTATTAAGGACAAAGACTGAAAGGCCCCAAAATATAAAGAGATAAAAGATTTTATTTCCACCCTCAAGGAGATTAGCAAACAGTAGAAAAAGAGACAATGCCTCCACGGGGCTAAAGTCCTTAAAAGACAGAAGTGCTGGCTGCTCTAGGGTCACAGATGAGGAGCTCCTGACACTCCCTTCAGGACACCTTTTCAGAGCCCCTTGGATTCCACTTTGAGGGACAATCAGGATTTAGAAGATGACATGGGAAGAGGGAAACCACAAGCAAAGGCCAGGAGTTCTGAAACAGCTCTTATAAGTGAAGAAGTACAGAAAGACTGAGCAGGCGGAGGCCAGGGCACAGGACAGTGAGAGGACCACGGACTGCAGCTGCAAGGTGCAGCTCACGGGCACCACACACACTTTGCCTGCAGTGTCAGCTGTGGAAACCACAAGCAGGACTGGCCGCTGGTGTAGGGTGAAAAGCTGTGGAAGGATGAGAAGATGCGCCAGTAAGTGCTTCTGCTGGAAATATGTGAGTCCTTCTCCGGCACCGCCAACCAGCAAGCTAAGAGGGGCAGGCTCTGCTACCGGGGCCAGTGTCTTGCCCTCAGCCTGCTTCCAGCCTCCCCACCACCACCCCAGGCTGCCCTTGACCTTTGGGGAAGTCTTAGCCCAGTCTCCTCTCTCAGGGCTAGCCACAGATGCACAGCCCAATGACAGCTCATTGGCAGATACAGTGATTGTGGGGAAGGGAGTCACCCTAGTGATATAGGGGAAAAAATATAACTCCCAACCTGCTAGATGTCAGTTACACTGAGTTCGTGTTCCCTGAAGTTGAAGAATGAATTCTAAGGAACAAAGGAGGTTAAGAGTAGGAAATTATTGAGAGAAAGAGAGCTCCTGAGAGATAGGAGGGGACCCGAGTGGGTTGCCAACAAGCTCACTTTTCAGGGGAAGTTTTATAGAGCAAAATCACAAGGCGGGTACAATGTGTGTCAAGATGATGATTAACAGTGTAGTCGCTTAGGTAATATTGATCCAATGGAGAAGAAGGCCACATAGCAAATGAACATGGAAAGAATAAAGACATTCAAGGATGGGGTGGATCTGGAGGTCTTGGTCCCCCACCTGGGTGACCTGGACTTTATCAGATCAGATGAGTGTGATTTTCAGTTTATGGTTTATCCCTCAGCCTTATCTTGAGGCCTGACCTTCAATGGATGCGCCTCCAGCCAGAGTTGTAGCGTATTCTCCTCTTGTGTATTGACTCCATTGAGGGCCCAGCCCTGTCTGACTGCCTATAATATTTCTTACTTTGCTGTCTATAATACTAGGACTTGCTTGTGTCCCTTGAGGATAGTGTTTCTTGTGAGCACCTCAGAAGCCAGATCTCTTTCAGTGGAGCTGACTGGTCCTCTTTTCTGAGGAGCAAGTGGCCTACACAATCCACATTTCTTCCCCATCACAGGCCTACCTACCTCACTCTTCAGATGAGTTCCATGCAGCTTCCTGGTTTGAAGACTGCAAACTCCTGCCCCTTCTGTCCCTAATGCTCTGTTTCACTGTCCCCACCAGGCATGCACCCATCTCAGAGCGAAGGCTCACACATCCTGACTCAAGCTGCCTAGAGCAAAATCCAAGGTAGGTTTCTTGAAGTGATTTATAGAGTCTTCCTGTCTCTCCAAAAGGTAAGAAAAAAATTTTTCATACAAATCCAACATCAATCTTTCTCACAGTTTCAAGACCCTGAATAGGTGCCATTGGTTGGAAGGTGGCCAGCATGAAAATTCTCAATGGAAGGTGGCCAGCATGAAAATTCTCAAGACTAGAGTAAATATGGAAAGATAGAAGTGCTTGCCTGAAGCCTTTCAAGTTTCTAGGATACAAAATTCAGAGAAACCCACAGTGAAGAGGCTGCTGAGCCTGCAGAATCCAGTCTACAGCCCTCAGGTTGCCAACTCCAGAGACCGATGTGCTTTGTGGCCTTCCACCTGGTTTCCTTGAAGAAGAGTTTGCTGCTGCAAGAATAGATTGTTGTGTAAGGACAGAACAGTGATTCTCACATGAAGGAGATTCGTCCCCACCCTGGGAGCTACTGGCAATGTCTGGAGACATCACGGATTGTCACAACCAGACATGGGGCATGACTCGCATCAGGTGGGTAAAGGTCAGGGATGCTGCTAAGTATCCTGCACTACACAGCCCCACACAACAAAGAATGATCTGCCCAAAATGTCAATAAGACCAAGACTGAAAATACCCTGTGGGCCAGGTTTAGTGGCATGCTCCTGTAATCTGAGCACTTGGGAGACTGAGGCAGAAGGATGGCAAACTCAAGGCCAGTCTGAGTTACATACCAAGTTCAGGGCAAGCCTGGATATACAGAGAGACCTTGTTTCAAAAAATTCTGGGGTAGATCATGCAGAAAAAAAGTTGTGCTCTTCATGGCAGAAAGCTGGTGCCCTGGTTATTTGCACTAGTGAAGGTTGAAAGTTGCCGGCCTCTCCTAGCCTATCACAGATGGGAAGGACTCAGGAGAGCACTAGCCGAACCCCAGCACTGACAGGAGGCAGGAAAACCCGAGGCTCAGAGAGGGAAGTGTTAGCAGACTAGAAGTGGGTCCTGGGTCCATGCTATAAATTGAATGTCTGTCAATTGATTCAAATGCTAATCCCTTCTGGAAACATCCTCACAGACCTACTCCAGAAATAATGTTTTGCCAACTAGTAAGTAACCCTTAACTCGGTCAAATTAACAACTAAAATTAACCATTACACTACCTGTCTGCCTATTAGTCAGCTATCTGTCACTATAACAAAATACCTGAGACAATTAACTTATACAAAGAAAAGATTTGTTTTGACTCATGGTTGTACAGGTGCCAGTTCAAGCTAAGTGGCCCCTTGCTCTGGTTAGTACAGCATAGTAGAATCAGGTGGCAGAACAAAATTGCTCATCTCATAAGCCAGGAAACAGGAGAGGAGGATACTGAGGGACACCATCCCTTCAAGGACTCTGTTTCCCTTCTCTGACAAGGGAGACAGCATCGCTCATTTGTGTGATGGTTGTCAGGTAGATGTGATACACCAGCACAAGTAACAGGCCTGGCACAGTATCTGGCACCAGCTGACTGCTCTGTTGCCACAAGATCTGCTTAGTCACTACACATTTCCTGAGCATATACAGATTGTGAGGTCCTAAGTGACACCCTGGGAGACACCAGAGTATAAGGCAATTCCCTCTGAAGGGACTCCACTTCCTGAAGGCCCACAGCCCCTCCCAATAATGCCACTCTGCAGACTGAGTCCTTAATAGATGGGCCTTTGGGAGACATGCACCCAAACCAAAACAGCGAAGTTTAACCTCTCTAAGCTTCGGTTTCCTTGTCAGTAAAACAGAGTTCTGGTAAAAGCTCACTGAGACAATTCCAGCAAAGCACTTGACCCAGTGCTTGACGTGTAACACACTCTCAGGAGTGTGGGAGGGAGCAGATGTCATCATCATGAGTGGCTGCACAGATGGCTGACAGAGTTGAGGTTAGGTGACCAGACGCAGGCAAAGTATGAAACTCTAGACAGGGCTGGATGGCACCAGACACCCCAGAAAATTAGAGGTGAGCAGGAGCTGGAAGCCAGAGTAGGCACAACAGCATTGCCCATCAACAGCCTGATGCAGCAGATTCAGTGACTCTAAGGAGGGTGAATTCCCTCCAGCACCCAAAAACCTAGTAACAACATCACCATTTTATAGAAAAAGAACTGTGCTGGGGGGTGGGGGCTAAATGTTGAGTAAACAAATTCAGCTACACTCATTAAAATAAAATAGTACAGAGTCATTTCAAAAGATAATAAGCTATTCTACGCGTTCTGATATAGAATGATCTACAAGAAAAAAGCAGAAAGTTTGTCTACTACAATAACAGTTGTGAAAAAGAGAGAACAAGGTGGGGAACACACACCGCTGCACAAAAATTCCATCTCATGACTCCATCTCCCTGAGAACAATTAGGACAGAGAGAATGATGATTGGCCAGCAGCCTAGTGCTACCATTTTCCTCTGAGGCCCTGGATACTCAGCCCTCTGAGCTCTAGCTTACTCACCTGTGAAATGCACGACTTTAGAAAGTTGAGCACTCACTGTAATGAGCACCAGGACCTGTACAAAGCACTGGGCATATTTTATTAACTTAATTGATTTTCAGATCAACCATAAAAATGCTAAGTACTGTTATTGTTTGTTTGTTTTGAGACAGGGTCTCACTGTGGTTCAGGCTGCCCTCGAACTCACAGCAATCCTCCTGCCTCAGCCTCCCAAGTGCTGGGATAAATACTATTATTATCCTCATTTTATAGATGAGAAAATTAGAGCCCCTACTTGAAACTAAACTAAGAAAACTCAAAGTGAACACTTTCCTCCTCCTCTTCTTCCTCCTCCTCCTCCTTCAGTACTGGAGAGTGAATCCAGGGCCTTCGCACTGAGCTACACCCCAGCCCTTTATAAATTTTTTGACAAAATCTTACTAAATTGCTAAATTGCTCAGGCTGGGCTCTAACTTGCAAACCTCCTTCCTCAGCATCCCAGAATCCTGGGATTACAGGTATGTATCACTATGCAGGACAAAGTCTGTACTCTTAATCCACTGCACTAACAGATAACTAAAGGAATTTTTCTTCATGGAATAAACAAGATCACATCCCAGTGAAAATATCAATATGCCTATATACAAGGCTGAGGTCTTCTTACCTGTGGGGCCAGGTAGAAAGAACCTTAAAGAAGAGAAACTTTGGGCTTTGTGTCAGGGTTCTCCTGAGAACAAACCCAACAAAATAAACCATGGGCGGGGGCCTCAAGGAATTAGTTTTTGTGATTATGAGAGCCTCAAACCCAACACTTTCAGGGCTGACTAGCAGGCCAGAGACTCAGGAAGAGTTGATGTTGCAGGCTTGAGCCTGAAGGCAACCTGGAGGCAGAATTCCTTCCTCCTCAGAGAATCTCAGTTTTTCTCTGAAGAAGGCCTCCTGCTGATTGGACGAGACCCTCCCACTTCATAGAGGGTAATTAGCTTTACTCAAAGTCTTTCAGTTTAAATGTTAAAAAAAAAAAAAAAATCTTCACAGCAATTTCTAAAATGGGTGCTTGAACAAATAACTGGATGTCACAGCTAAGGCAAGTTGACATATAAAATTAGCCATCACATCACAGGTTTAACGACTGGCAAATTGTTGTCTATATTGTACAACAACATAACTCCTTCTCCTTCAAGCGATAATAATAATTACCTACCTCACCCACCTGCGACATGTTATACAGTGATTTGCTTCACTGTTTATCTTTGAGTTCCATTTGTCTTTACACTAAAAATCCCCTTTAGCAGGGAGTATGTTTTTTAATCGTTTGCATCCCCCACAGTGTCTTATCCAAGATAAGCACTCAGCAGACGTTCACAGTGTGTGAAATAAAAGAACAAGTTAGAGGAATGAAGATAAGTATTAAAAAACTGGGAAAATCTTGAGATAGACCAATTGATAGCATTACTGAATAAGATTTGATCAACTGCCGAAGGCTGCTTGTTTTAAACATAAAAGTAAACATCCTGTCTCCTGTCCTCTCCAGGCTAAATTTCCCTTTCTGGAGCTGCTTAAGGTTGCCTAAGTGTGTTTCTCTCCAGAGGGTCTGGGGGTGGAGCAATGTTGGATGGAGCCGAGAACTCAGGTCTGCAGCCTAGAGTGTATCAACCAGCAAGAGGAACAGTGGAGATCATGCCACTGGGCTCTCAAGTCGGCAGCACCTCCCCTGGAATGAGGATATTTTCAGATGTGCGTGATGAAATTGTAGAGCATTTGAGTTCAAAGAATGGCAAATATGAGCAGAATCCTCCTTGTCAGGTAGTCACATCCAACACTGGGCCAAACTCTTCTTAATCCTCTTAGTACAGTTAGAAACAAAGGAGTTGAGTGAGCCGCTCCCTTCCCCAAAAGCTCAACTACAAATATAAACATCTTAACCATTATCTATACTTCCATCTTCCTAAAGGAGAAACAAAAACATAATAACAAAAACCCTAAGCAATCGTCCTGCCTTAGGGTGCAGGGTGCTGGCAGACAGTGAGAAACCCAGTGGGAGGCACCTAGAAGTCAGAGAAGACAGCGACCCTTTAAATTCAAGGAGTCTGAGGCTTTAGCACGACGCCATTCCCTTTTGCCTTTTGCTCCTGCCCTTTTCCCTTTCCCTCATCCAGGCTGCTACCTTCCTAGAAATCTCCAATAAACGCAGCTACCTTTTACCTACTATGGAGCGTGCACTTGGAATACTTTCCTCCTACCTACTATGTAGTGCACACTTAAAATTCTCTCCTTGTAGTACACAAGAACCTGGACTATTTCTGACCCACTCAACTGTAACACTCCAGTCACACTGAAAGGCTCCACCTCTCCACTGCTTTTTCTGTTCTTTTCCATTTCATATTTTCCATCTTCACACTGTATTGTAACTGTGTGCTTGCTTGTCTGTAGGCTTCAGTAGGCTGTAAATCCACCTTGTTCATCTTTGTGTATCCTCACACCTGAAGCAATGAGGGCACGTACTATTTGTGGGAGGGAGAAGTCTTGGAAGGAAGAGCAGACCAGGTGACATGTACCCCAGGGATCAAGTGAGGGAAGCAGGGCTGTGCCAGGGAGGATGCTGGAGATGAAGGACCTGACTCCAGCTGAAAGCAAGCTGGGAGCTGGCACTACCTGAGGGTCTGCTTGACCATCTAGAAGACAAGGAATTTGTGCTTCAGAGTTGGATAAACATTCACAGGGAACATTAGTTTAAGGGTTGAGGGCTTTGTATTGTTTTGTTTCGTTTCCAACATGCTTGTGCGAAAAATAAAACTAAATCTGGGGATGTAACTCAGTGATAGAGCCCTTGCCTCATATATGTGCAAGGTCCTGGCTTTGGTCCCCAGTGTCACACAAAATAAAAATTGTTATAAAAACTAAATCAAGGACAAAGATTTGATTATTTCACAGGAAGAAAGGGAGAGAGAGAGAGAGGAGGGAGGGTGTCACAGCAATGTTCAGCCAAACTTCATTAACTGAAATTTGGCTGAGAAGAATGTGTGATGTAGCATGATTTGTTCTTAAGTGCAAAATAATAAAACTATATTTATAATACTGAGCATAGCAAAATGTAAAATTTGAGAACCCAGAGACTATAATCACAAATTTCCCTAAGCAACTGTATTTCGAAGAAAATAAATTTAAAAAAAAAAGAAAAGAAAGTCAGTACTTTCTGAAGTATTCCACAGCATTAAAAAAAAAAAAAGTGAAGGAAAGTTCTTGAATTATTTTTTTAAGCAAGCATAATAGCAATAACAAAGCCAAACAAGAAGTCATGACAAAATGTCACACTAGTCTCACATTTAGTACCATTTCAAAAACCAGGTCGTTTATAAAATAATAATATACCAATACACTAAGTAGGACTTATTGCAGGCATGCAAGAATAGCTCACTATTAGAAAATGTAATATAATTTTACTGTGTCTTGGAAAGAAAAGAGAAAATAATTGTATGACTATTTCCACTGATGTTGAAAAAATATTTGATATTTAACTCTTGAAAATGCAACATCTATTCTTAACAAATCTTAGTAGCTAGTTTCTTTAATTAAATTAAACAAATACAGTGTTTGCTGAATATTATATGCTGCACAGAGTTCTGAGTCCCTGAATAAGAGAGGAAAATAAATAGAAGTCATTGCCTTCTTGAGACATACATGTCAGTGGAAGAGACAGATAATAAGTAACAAGCATCATAATTAAATAAGTTCCCTGGTATATTAGAAGGGAGTAAGCAGTATAGAAAGGAAAGCAAGTCAGGGTGAGGAAGTGAGGGGAGCTCAGCATGGAAGGCAAGCGTGGTTTTAAATGGGGCGTTTGGGTGCCCCAGTGAGAAAGGGACTCTCAGCAAAGGGTGAGGGAGGCAGTGGGAGGCGTCACAGAGCTCTCAGAGGAAAGGGGCTGAATGGAGCTTCCCAGGACAGAAGGAAAAGCGTGCCAGTTGAGTTGAATAAACACCAAGGAGGCCAGTATAACTGGAATTTGATCAGTGTAAATCGTGAGATAAGGTGTGGTACTTGAGGTTGTGACAACCACACCCTCTCAGAACCACATCAAAAGGCAGAAAAGACAATATTTGCTACTAAGTTTCTTTTCATCAGGAAGGAAAGTATGGTATGTCCTGAAGCTCTGTAGCAGGGTTTATAAACTATTAATTTTCCTCTACATTAATCCATACACTTAACACAATCTCATTTTTCCCCATGCTCAGGGCCTTGTGCATGCTAGTACAGAGCAAGCACGCTAGTACTAAGCTATCCTCCACAATCCCATTTTTTAAAACCAATAGAATTTTCTGATATGTCAGCTGATTTGCAAGTTCATGTAGAAGAAAAACAAGCAAAAATAAATACCAACATTCCAAAAGAGAAGCACAAAAAAGGAAAACATACCTTATCTCACTAGCAAAATAACTGGGCAGGCATCTGAAAGAAAAAGTTGGATCCCTAGCTCACACTTTAAATTAATATAGATTCTACATTGACTGGGAGTGGGGGCACACACCTGTAATCCCAGCACTTGGGAGGCTGCAAGTTTGAGGCCAGCCTGGGCCACAAAGTGAGTTCAAGGCCAGCCTGGACTACATAGCGAGACCCTGTCTCAAAAAACAACAACAAAAAAAATGGATTCCAAATTGATCAGAAGGAAGCAACGTGAGCAATTAGAGACAACAGTGTACAGGAGACTTTTCACTGTAAACCCTTATGTCTTTTAAATTTTGTAGTACATGCTTTGCATATCTAAAACTAAGTTTTAGTATTTAGGCTCTTACATGAGCAATATAATATAGGAGAAAGACCACAGACCTGAGATGTCAGTGGTGATTTCTGGTACTGACTTTGTTCTGTGGTAATTAACTTGTAACCTTCGGCAACTCATTTCATCTTCTTTCTACAGTAAAAAGTTAGAATTAGGTCAGATGGATTCCAGGCCCTTTGACTTCTAAAGTTCTCTAACACTATATGTTTGAACTTATAAACTGACCCAAGAATCCTTTTATCCTTTGTAGTTTTGATGGGTCCTCTAAAAAGTACCAAAAATTTATTGTGGAGTTTGCATGAAACATCATTCAGTGCCCCCTGCACATCATTCCAATGGAATTAAGACAACATGAAAAGTGCATTTTAGGGCTCAGCCAGGAATTTCTGAGTTGTCAGTAATGGAGGTACTTGGTCCTCTCTCACACCATAAAAACAGACAAGGGAAATATGCCTAATAGGATGGGACGCCTGGGATGGTAACGCTTGAGCCTCAGACCAGAGCTCATCGAAGGGATCCTACAGTCCATGGCCAATTAGCAGTCCACAATTCAGAGGCTCACTTTCTCATTTGGGATTTATTTGGATCTTTGAACTTTTCTGAGTCCCACCTTTTGACTCTTCTTAAAAATATTTCCACCAAAAAAAAAAGGGGGAATCAAAAGAAACAAGTCAATCTGACTGCTTGCCAACAACTTTACTAAATGATAACAATTAATAGCTTTCTCAGCCAATAGTCCAATTATCTGATGTTTTTCAAGGAATTTAAAATCTGGTAGGCATCTTACCTATCATACAGTCTAAATTCACATTTTACAGATGAGAAAATTGAAGCTTAGTTGCATGATAAGGTAGACAGCCAGTTCCCAGAAAATCCGCAATAAAAATTCAAGTGTTCTAGCATTCAGCCTGAAGCTGTTTCCACATGTCATCTTTCACCCTTAGATTATTTTCCAAAAACTATGTTGTCACTTATATGTCAGAATATTATCAGCTTACTAAAAGTATAGCAGTCCTGCTGGTGACTTTTTCAGTAAGGGTTTGGTTTAATCCACTCTTTCTGGACCTTGCTATTCTTGAGACCTATGACCTTAGGTGTAGAGCTTCCACACACTAAACTAAAGAAGGGGACTAAACAGAAAATCTAAACTCTTTGTAGAAGCACCCTTGACAAGTTGTCTCTTACCCAGTCTTCCCTGCTGCTGTCAGCCTCTGATCACTTTCCCAGGAACACTTGTCTGACACGTTTTTTTGGTAACCTTCTGTCCCCCATTTCCCTCTTCCATCCCCAGCCAAAATGATTCTTAAAGCTCACAAGCTTCCTTCAGACACATGCCCAACCTAATTCTACCCAGGAAACAGCTGTCAGCACATTTCCTTGGGGGTTTGTATTTTCCTTTAACCTAAGTAGGTCGTTGCACTAAAGGAAGTGTAAAGACAGAATGAATGAAAATAAGCTGCTCGATTTGGCTTGTGCTTGTGTGCGATCTGTGGAAAATACAGAGAGTTAGGTAAAGTAGCAGGACCACGGGCTGGCCAGGGAAGTCCCCGAGAGTCTTCTGATGACTCAGTGCTCATCCCATTACTAGTCAGACAGGCAGAGGGAACATCTGAGAGACCTTAATCCTAAAGAAGTGAAATCGCTGCCTTGCCTGCATCTATATGTAATTCTTCTCATTGAGAGAAGGACTCAGCAGAGGACAAGAGATAAGCCGCATGGGAGAATGCCATTTTGCACACTGAGAAGGGATGTTTTAGACTGAAAAGGTAGAGATGGCCAACATGAAATGCAGAGGTCTTATTAGCATAACTGACTTTCTTCCAACAAAAACAGAATTATCTATTTCTCACCAAGCTGTCCATCTCCCTTTTAAGAGTCCATTCAGGTAAGCAGAGACCTACACTCCACAAAATAAACATCCCCAGGCAGATGTGGGATCTTAGGCAAGACAGCCTGTATGATTAGACGGGGGGGAAATGGGAGTAAAATAACAAGAGTAACCTTGTTAAGTAACAGGAAGGAAGAGGGGCTGGGGGCATATAGCTCAATGGTAGAATGCTTGCTTAGCCTGTGCAAGGCCTTAGATTTGATCCTCAGCACACAAATAAAAAAAAAGAGGGATGAGTGGTCAAGAGGAAACATGAACATTGTGGGGAGTGAACATGGCTGGCAGGTAGCAGCACAGTTGTGTTCTTACATATAATAGCACAATTTGTTCTCATCTTCTCTGGAAACCACCTAGAAGCTTGCTTCCAACGAAGTGTAGCAAAGTTTATTCTGCTACTGCTACCAGCACACACCCTACCCCATCACCAAGTATGATCTAGGTCACTGCTTGGGCATTGCTACTAAACCTAGCAGGCTGTCAGTACTAGTATCTTGTCTTCCAGGAGATAAAAACAGTCTGGAACCTCATGAAATTCACAGGTTTTATCATAGTTGCCCTTGTTTTTTTTTTTCTTTTGTCTATGCTGGGGATTGAACTTAAGGCCTAGCACACGCTGGGTATGTGCCCAACCCTGAGTTTTACCCCCTGCCTTGCCCTTAAAACTTTCACTCTTTAGATTTAGTAACACAGACTGAAGATCTAGTGATACTCAGAGTCATCCTCTCAGTGCTCCCTGAGAGCACTCTGCTCCACTTGATCTTAGCCAAAAGGCCGAGAAGCGATGAGCATTCTGCTCTATTGGGATGCACACACTTCCATTCATTCACTCATTTATTAATATTTGTGGGGCATCCAGAAAGCAAGACAGAATTTGAAAGGACAGAAAGGTGAGAAAAGAGCTGCCTTGAACTTCATGTTCTAGAAGCACTGACCCACAGAGGTAACAACGTGAGCCATGCATATAATTTTAAATTTCTAGTAGCCATGTTTTAAAAATGTAAAAAGATGCTGGGCACAGCGGCACACATCAGTAATCCCAGCACATGGGAGGCTGAGGCAGCAGGATCACAAGTTCAAGGCCAGCATGGGTTACATAGTGGGATCAGGCCCAGCCTGAACTACATAATGAGATCCTGTCTTGAGAGAAGGAAGAAAGAAAGAAAGAAAGAAAGAAAGAAAGAAAGAAAGAAAGAAAGAAAGAAAGAAGGAAAGAAGGACCAAAGAAGATATCAGAAAATGAGAAGATATCCCTGATCCTGATAGGCAGAACCAATATAGTCAAAATGGCTATACCTCAAAATTGATATACAGACTTAATGCAATGCAGATCAAAATACGAATGACATTCCTTACAGAACTAGAGAAAGCAATCCTGAAATTCATATGGAATCAGAAGGAACCTAGAATAGCAAAAGCAATTCTGGGTAACAAGGGCAAGGCAGGAGGCATCACAATCCTGGACTTCAAATTACACTACGAAGCTACAGAGATTAAACAGCACAGTGCTCTCAAAAAGATTAAAAAAAAAAAAAGACCTGTGAATGAAAGGAACAGAATAGAGGATGCAAAAACAACTCCAGGCACACCCAGCTACCTTCTCTTTGACAAAGGGGCCAAATAGTTTCACTGGCAGAAAGAGCCTCTTTAATAAATGGTGCTGGGAAAACTGGCTAGCCACACCAAAGATTGAACCTAGACCCATATCTCTTACCATGCACTAAAATAAAATCGAAATGGATCAAAGATCTAAGTACTAAAACAGAAACACTCACTCTGCTGGAAGACAAAGTAGGTAGAACACAGAACCCGAGTTGCACAAGAAATAATACCAACAATCAATAAATGGTATCACAGAATGGGGGAAAAAGTTTGCCAGCTATTCCTCAGACAGAGGGCTAATATCCAGAATATATAAAGAACTCAAAAAACTTAGACCCCTCCAAATTTAAAGACCCAATCAAAAAATGGGCATCTGAAATAGACACTTCTCAGATGAAGCAGTCAAATGCCCAATAAATACATGAAAAATGTTCAACATTGCTGAAATTAGAGATATACAAATTAACACTGAGATTCCATCTCACTCTAGAAAGAATGGCTATCATCAATAAATCAACAATAACAAATGCTGGAGAAGCTACAGGGAAAAAGGAACTCTTCTTCATTGTTGGTCAGATTGTAAACTGGTCCAGCCACCACGGAAATAAGTATGGGGATTTCTGAAAAATCTAAGACTACAAATTCCATTTGACCCAACTATTCCTCTTCTAGGTATCTTCTCATAAGATTTAGAGACATCATACCACAGTGATACATGCATACTCATATATTTATAGCAGCACAACTCATAATAGCTAGATCTTGGAAGCAGCCTATATGCCCATCAACAGATGAATAGATAAAGACAATGTGGTATTTATACACAATGGAGTACTACTCTGTCATAAAGAAGGATAAACTTGAGTCATCTGTAGGAAAATGGATGTACCTTGAGACCATAAGGTTAAGTGAAGTAAATCAAATGCACAAGCTTAAATATCCCATGGTTTCTCTTATACAAGAAACTCAATGTAAAATAAAGTACAAAATAAGACAGAGTGGAGGAAAAAACAGAGAGAAAAACGTTACAGTAATTCAGTATGGACAATGTATACTTTGATGTAGTATAATTGTCTTATGTGTTTTATGTTTTTGGACTGTTAGTCTAGCTGTTAATCTATATGTAAGACAATTAAATGTATAAGGACTTATAAATAAATGAATCTGATGCTGGCAAAAAATGGGATGGAGAAGAAGGGGAATTAAAAGAATTAAGATGTGTTATGACCATGTATCAATTCCCCACAATTAATGTAATCATTATGTACTGCAAACATGTACTAGTAAAAATAAAAAGTTTTTTTAAAAAGCATAAATTTTCTCATATAGCCTATCAAAAAATTATTGGAGACATTTTACACCCTTTTTTGTACTAAGTCTTTGAAACCCAGTGTTATTTTATATCTACAGCCCATTTCTACTCAGACACTGCTATAGTTTGGATCTGGAATGACCCACAAAGGCCTATGTACTAAAGGATTGGTCCCTACACAGTGGTGCTGTTGAGAGGTGGTGGGGCTTCAAGGAAGGAAGTTAGGTCCCTGGGAGTGTGCCTTTGAAGAGGATCCTGGGGGCCTTGCCCCCTCCCTCTGTCCCTTTATTTCCAGCAGAAGTTTCTTCTGCCACAAAATCCTGCCATGATGTACTACACAGGCATGGGCTCAAAAGAATGGGATCTACCATTTATGGCCTCCAACCTGTGGAACTGCCTGAAAAAGACTTTTCTTATTTTTAAGTTGATTATCTCAGGTATTTTGTTCCAACAATGGAAAGCTGACTGACACAAATACTAAAGTTCATCAGAAATATTCAATCTGTATTTAGAATTCATAAATTTTACAATTGATGAAGTAAATGTGCACACCCAAGTAGTTTTAATCATGGTTACAAGTTTTCCAATAGCTTTATGCTTCGTTATTAAATATGAATTAAGTAAATTAAGCAAAATTTAAAACTCAATTCTTTGATTACACTACGCCCAACTCAAGTGTTAAGTAGGCACATTTAACTAGTGGCTGCTATATAGAATAATGAAGCTTTAGAGAGAAAAGTAGACAATAGTCAAATGAACTCATAAACAACAATAAAGTTATAATGGTGATAGGTGATGCATATAAAAGCATTGTAAGGGTTGAGGATTTAGTTCAGTGGTAGGACACTTGCCTAGCAAGAGAAAGGCCCTGAGTTCAATCTCTATCACACCCCCCAAAATTATATAATACTTGACCATGAAGGGAAGGGAAGACTTTCTTAAGGAAGGGCTATTTAAGCATTCTGAAGATTAATAAAGGAAGGGAGCACATCTGAGGAGAAAGGTTTTCCTGGAAAAAATGCAGCATTTACCAAGCCCCAGAGGCAGAAGGGAAGAGGATGAAAGCTGTATTAGTCAGTCTCTTGTGGGGAAACAGACGGGCCTTTCTGACTGGGCAATTTCAGAAACGTTTAATAAGGAGACTACTTAACAAAGCAAGACAAAGCTATGAGGAAAATAGTATAGACTACTCAGTACTGTAGGTAGAAATAGTAGGATGCCACTAACCACCACCTCTACTACAGCTTAAAGGGACAAAGGAATAAAGGAGTTTTTAGAAGCTGGAATGCATATAGAATATATTTTTATCTTGAGACAAGGTCTCACTAAATTGTCCAGGCTGGCCTTGAACGTACAATCCTCCTGCATCAGCCTCCTGAGAAGCATGTGCCACTATACTCAGCTCAATCTTACACTCAGCTTGGTCCTCTGAAGCCCTAAAAACAAGGTGTTGGCAGGGATGCATTCCTTCTGGAAGCTCCGGAAAGATCCATTGCCCTTCTTTTTGCTGCTATTAGAAGCTTCTGCAACCCTTGGCTCACAGACTCCTCCTGCCCCCATCATCACATCTCCTTCTCTTCCTTTGTGCTTCTTGCCTTCCTCTCACAAGGACCCTAGTGATTGCATTTGGCCTGGTGGAATAATCTAGGCTCATGAAGGAGCCCCATCTCAAAATCTCTAACTTAACCACATCTCTAAGTTTCCTTATACCACATAAGGCAACATATTTCAAAGTTTTGACGATGAAGATTTGGACATACGTGGGGTTGAGCACTATTCTGTTTGCCATTGGCATGTTAAAAAGTAGACAGGGCTGGGGATTTAGCTCAGCGGTTAGAGTGCATGCCTTGCAAGCATAAGGCCCCGAGTTTGATCCCCACCTCCAAAAAAAAAGTAGACAAAGGCCACTAGGGTGGATTGCGAAGGTCAAGAAGGGAATATGGAGAGGTAAGATAATGGTGGGATCGGAAGAATGGGTGCAGCAACACTGTGTAGGCCCTGGTAAGTATTTTCTTCTGTATCTTACACCCAATGAAGTCATTGAATTTATATTTTGAAAAATTATATTTTAACTCCAAAATGAAAAATAGATTTAAAAAAAGTACAAACACACTTAAGATGAGTTGGAAAAATTGTATAGTAATTAGATGACTGCAGGAAATGGCTTGAACTAGGGACATGAGTATAAACATAAAAAGAATTGGAAGAATTTGAGAAATATTGAAAAAGCATAGTTTGTAGATCTTGATAATCATCTGAGCAATGAGGAGTGAAGGTTAAAGATGGTGCTTATGTTTCTGTCTTGTTGAGCTTGATCGCTGGTACTACAGCCCACTGCAATAAGAACAATATACTCGGAACATGTTTGTTTGAAGGACAGGAGATGCGGTTTTAAATGTGGTGAGTTTGAAGCGATTTTAAGAGAAGCAAGTAGAAAAGTCAAATGGCAATTGGACAAAGAGGTGGACCATAGAGGATTTCCTCTGGTTTACAGACAGTCTCAATCTTGAATGAAATCACTCGGAAGGGAGTCCAGGCAGAAGAACACTTAGCACCTCACCTTGAGAGACTGGAAGAGTTAATGACCAGAGAAAGGAGATAATGAAAGATAATGAGGGAGATGAAGAGGGAGAAGGACTCTGGAGCATCATAAAAACCAAGGAAATATATGAAAAGAGAGTGTAGTCAACAAGGTTGATTGTTTCTGAGAGTTTGGTGAGTGGATGTCTGGAAAAGCAATATTAATTCAGCCAATCAATTTGTGGGATTCTAGTGAAGCGATTTATATTTATGCTACCCTGACTCCCCACCAATTTTAAGTAAATCATGATGGCCATGGTGATTGGTTTAGGAATAGCTACATAATCTCTGAGGGCCAACGAAATGCACTGACTGAGACTTTGAGGAAAGACAGCCTCATTCATGTTGTTTTGAAATTTGAAAAGATGCAGATCCTGGGACTGTTGCTATCCTTTTGCTAGCATGTGAAATTAGGACTAAAGGCAGAAGAGAAAGATGATGAGAAATCAGTTTGTGGGGGAAATGGCGCTGGGAATTGAAGCAACACCTTTACCCTGAGCTATATCCACATTCCTTTTTATTTCTATCTTATTTTTTCAAGACAGGGGTCGCACCAACTCACTAAATTGTCCAGGCTTGGCTGAACTCGCCATCATCCTGCCTCAGTTTCCCAGGCTGCAGGGATTACAGGCATGCACCAGCAGGGCTGTCTGAAAAGCCAAATATTTATTATGATATCCTCTGAGTTCTAACTCCACCTATGCCTGAAGCTTGATCTAGCTCTATACTTTCAATTTAGATGAGCCAATAAACTCCTTTTCTGCATAAGCCAAGTATTTTGTCACTTAAAATAGAAAGAATAATAACTCTGGGGAAGAATAAGTAAAATGTAACCTGTGTCTAAGGTCTTTAGAAGAAAAATGCTTTATATATCAAGTCGATCAGCATGTTGACTAAAATTCTCATCAAAATCATAATAAAGTCGTGAAAATACAGAGTCCTGGGCAAGAAAAATAAGATATAAATACCAGAAGAGTGTCCATGCTCATAAGCTGCAATAAGACAAAACTCTCAGAAATAAGCAGGAATATGTGTGAATAGCAATAAAAAGTATAATCCTAGATCTGGTTCCAAGGTTTTCATATTCTCCTTTGTCTTGAGCTTTCTCTTTCAAGAGCCCTGAAATGGCAATTTTACAGATGCATGAATTATAATATTCATGATTTCCACAGAGTTATAATTGTGCTCAGTAATTATAATTTTCATCGACACAAAAGTTACAGATTCCTGGGACTTGCTCAGTAAAACCTAAGACTGTTGCTAGGTACCTCCTAAAAAGGACTATCCTCTTTTCGAGAGCCAAAAATTTTGACCTTGAATAACTTTTACATTGGGAAGCTAAAATTTATTGGCCTTGTCTCCTCTAAACCCATTTATTTAAAAACACATCAAAATGTAGGGCTACTGCTCCTAAGGGAAGAGAATTCATCTAATAAAAGAAAATCCACAAGCATCTACTGAGTACCTAACATATTCAAGATAGCCTGCTAGGCATATGAAATGCTTGAGGCATGTGTTACCCTTACAGAGTTTGGAAACTTGTGGTAGAGCTAAGACATACTCATGAATCATCAAATATAAAGTAATATGTAATAAGTACCCAAAAAGATGTAGTACAAACAATAAGAACTTACTCACTGGAACAGCAAAAAGTTAGTGTGGACTGGAATATCTTTGAGTAGGTATAATTGAAGGGACAGGAAAGAAGTTGGGAGATCTGTTCATCAAGATCTGCATAAACCACCACCCAAATGGGCAGGGTTGTAGATAACAAACCAAATAATCTGGCTGAAGTGATAATTGTTGTAGAGCTTTACTGCAGGTGGGTGGGTGTCCGAAGGGAAGGAAGGAATTAAATAAAAACCTAAAAAATGTCAGTTTCATCTTGAACAAAATGAAGTATCAAAGACTGTGTTAAGTACTAAGTAAGCGGGAATAGGCCACCCCTTCCTCAGTATCAAACCCTTTGCAGTGACTGACACAAGACCCTGAACTTGGTTTGTATGTAGAATAATAAGCCTTTATCAATCAATGCACTATAAAATGAAAAATGGAAAACTGAAGAGGGTGGAGCTGGGTCCTGGGAAACTTGGGCGTTGCACTAATAACGTGAGGTTTGCTTTTCAGCTATCCTCTAGCACTGTTTGGAGGATGGATTTAATAAGGATGAGACTGGAAGGAGGCCAGGTAGAGGCCATGCCAAACCCCAGGCAAGAGTTAATGATGAACAGTACTAAGGGAGCAACAACAGAATGAGCAGAAGAATGTAAATCCAAAGGATATTTAGGATCCACCTTTAGGACTTGGTGATTGTTACTGAGTGCCAAAGTGATGAGAAGGGAAGATTCTAGAAGGAATCCCAGGTGTTTGATTTGGAGAATGTTACAAACTGAACTGAATGCTCCCCCACCCACCTAGTTTTCATATATTGAAGTTTCAATCCCTAATGTGTTGGTATGTAGAGATGAAGTTCTGGGAAATCGATTAGGGTTAGAAGAGATCATAAGGGTGAAGTCCTCATGATGGAATTAATGCCCTACAAGAAGAAATGCCAGTTTGCCATCTCCTTGTGCCTCCATCTCCTACCTTGTGAGAACACAGGGAGAAGACGGTATCCACAAGTCAGGAAGCGGGCCCTCACTAGGGGACAGACTTGGCCAGTACCTTGATCTTGGGCTTTTCAGACTCTACAGCTGTAAGAAATAAATTTTTAGACTGAGTCTGTAGCTCAACGGCAGGGCGTTTTCCCAGCATGCACAAGTCCCTGGGTCCAATTGCCCGTGAGAGAGAGAGAGAGAGAGAGAGAGAGAGAGCGAGCGAGCGCGGCAGGAAGGAAGAAGGAGGAAGAGAAGGAGAAGAGGGGGAGGGGGAGGAAGAGGGGGAGGAAGGGGGAAAGCAGAGGGGAGGGGAGGGAAGGGAAGGGTAGGAAGAGAAATTCCTGTTGTTAAAACTACCAGTCTAGGGTATTTTGTCAAGGTAGCTAGAGCAACCAGAGGCAGAATAGTACCATTAATCAGGATATAGGAGACTGTTCCTTTGGAAAAGGTGATGAGTTGAATGCTAAACATTTTGTGAATCAGGTCTCTTTGGCTGCAAGTTATGGAAACCTACATCAGATTACCTAAAGTGACTTCATAAATTCATAGAACCAAATGATGGGAGCATACAGGTAGAGAAACTTCAAGATGAAATTCTGAAACACAAGAACTTGCTCTCTGTCCTGCCTTCTATCTCCCTCTCTCTTTCCTCAATATCACTGTACCTCTCCACTTGACTTCTGCTTGAAATTTAAAACTACCACAGTAAAGGCTGCTTTCCCTTCATAATTATATTGAGTTTCTATGCAGGCAATTATATTGTGTCTCTGAATAGTGAGACACATTCAACAGCTATAGCAATCAACAAAGGCTAAAATCAGACTTCAGTCTTACATAGTGTGCCTTCAATATTATAGCATATAATACTGTTTGCCTGTTGTCTAAACTTCCGTATGTTTATTCAGTTTTATCAGATGCTAATTTGTTGTTGTTGTTGTTGTTGTGTTATTGTTGTTAGTATTAGAGATTGAACCCAGGGTCTTCACACTGAGCTACAGTCCTCGCCCTTTTTACAGTTTGAGATGAGGTCTTGCTAAATTGCCCATGCTTTGCTCAAATGTGTGATCTTCTTGCCTCAGTCTCCTGAATAGCTGGAATTACAGACATGGCCACTACACCTAGAAAATTTTATCAGACACCAACTGTATTTAATTTCATTTTGTTTGTTCAGGCTGTCAGTAACAGTTATTGATGACTAATTTATGCATGATAAAAGCATCAAGGGATATAAAAAAGCAGCCACTTTTCCTTAGGGAACAATCAAAATAGTGACGAGAACAATGTATTTGTCTGCTTTTCTGTTGTTGGGACAAAATAATTGACACCTATGATTTAAGGGAGGCGAAGTTTATTATGGCTCACAAATTCAGGGGTTTTAGTCCATGGCTGGCTGGCTCTAGGCAGGAACATCTTGGTGGAAGGGCATGGCAGAGGGAAAGTGCTCACTTGGTGGCAGCTGGGAAGCAGAGCACAGGAAAGAGGGCCAGTGAGATACACACCCTTCAGAGCAAGCCCCAGTAACCTCCTCCTCCAAATGGACCCCACCTCATAACAGAAAGTTCAGCTATAACTATATGTGGATGAACGCATTAATGAGTACAACACCCCCATGACCAAATCACCTCTCCAGGAGTCTCCTAATCGAGTGAGGTTAACAATTGAAATAAACTGTCACAAGCAGGAATTATTTGATAAATCTCCTTCATCTCCTTCTCAATCTCTGGATCCCAGCCCCCTTGAACGTCCAATAGGACCCCACACAGATTTGTAAGAGGTCATGACCATTCTTTCACCCACCTTGCACCTTGCAGTGACTTCTGGTTTGCTCACAGCTTCATAAGGTTCCTTTCTTTTTTTTTTTTTCAGGGTTTTTTTTGTTAGTACATGTTTGTAGTACATAATGATTACATCCATCATGGGAAGTTGGTACCTGTACATAACACACCTTAATTCTTTTTATTTCCCCTTTCTCTCTTTTCCCTCCCCTGCCCATGCAAGGGCACATTAATTCTGTTTCAACTGAACAACTGAGGTTGGTGCTCATCTTCAAGGCCCTCCAAGCAGTGAGGAACATGTCCAACAGCGGTTTGGAAACCTAAGAAAGAGGGATACACCTTCAACTGCCACTTTGGACAATTCCAGGAATGAAAATTTAAAGGAATCAAAAAATGATGATCATGCACTGTATTAGTTACTTTTCTCCTTACTGAGACAAACTACTCAACACCAAAAGTTAGAGGAAAGATTTATTTGGTTCACAGTTTGTGGAGGTTTCAGTTCATAATTAGCTGGATCCAAGGCAGGGCAGCAGGGCAGACAAGCAGAAGGGTAGGGGAGGGATCGACAAGGTTCCTTCTGTCCCTTATATTTTATCCAGGCTACCTGCCTTTAGGGTGGGTAGCACTCCCGCCCTTAATCCTAGTATCACATCCTTGATCCCAGTAGAACTATGCCAAACCAATTAGTGGACTGATTTAGTAGTTACACTCTAGATCCAGCTGCCTCTGAAAAGCCCCACCTATGACTACATGAGGCTTTGGGGAGATATCTAGAAACAAACCATAACGCGCGCGTGCGCGCGCACACACACACACACACACACACACACACACGGCTGTGCTCTCTTGCTTGTTAGAAGATAACTCCACCTTTCGCCTCCATTTCCTGGAGAACCCTAAAGATACAGTTCTTTGATTTTGGTTACAACTCTCTAGCCAATAACTCTGGCACAAGTCTAGTTATGGTTTGTATCAAGATGTGCCCCCTAAAGCCTCATGTGGTCATAGGTGGGGATTTTTGGAGGCAACTGGATCTGTAGTGTGCGATGCTGGAATCAGGCATGCATGACTGCTAAATTAGTCAGTCCACTGATTGGTTTAGCATAGATCTGGGTAGGATTAAGGGTGCCCTACCCTGCCTGTGAGTGCTAAAGGGCTGGTAGTTTGGGTAAGACACGAGAGACAGAAAAGAGTTTCGTCATTTGTCACTTGCTTGTTGCTTACTGCCTTCTGCCTGCCCTGCCACACCACAGACTGTTTCTCCTCTGCAGTGCCCCTCTGCCACACCACCCCTGCCTTGGAGCCAGCTGACTATAGACTGAAACCTCTATGAAATGTGAGTCAAATAAACTTTCCCTCCTTTAACTTTGGATGTTGGGTATTTTGTCTCAGCAATGAGAAAAGTAACTAAAACACTACTGAAAAGAACTGAACATTATAACACTGCTAAAATCTCTAGGAGTTAAGACAAAGCCCTCCTAGAAACCTTCACCCTTGCCTACTCTGAGCCTCCTGCCCCACCAAGTTCTTGGACCTGTGCAAACTCACCCCTCGGGTCTGTCGTTTTCCTTTGGGGTGCTCACTCTAAAGAGTCTTGGTTTCCCTCACAGCTCATGAGCTTTGGCAGGGGTGCAGGGTGAGCACAGCCCCTCAATGGGGTCCCCAGAAGACAAACAATTTGGGCCTATGCCCCTGACCCTCCCTCTGGATGAAAATAATGTATGGATGATGGTTAGGAACACAGAGCCATTTTCCTAAGCAAACTATGTAAGAATGGGTGAGTACATATCCAATAGCACAGACAAAAGTCCATTTGACCCACATAGCTCATCCGGAGTTCTAAACAAATTATAGAACGCACCTAACAATACAGCACGGTCTCCATGGGGAAGTGAGTTTTGAGCTCCAGCCTCGAACACACCTCTGCCACTGCCACCAGCAGAACAGCCTGCCTCTCACCCACCTCCACAGCCTGCCAGCCCAATGGTAGGGAAATACCTGATCCTGGAGAGTTTTATTGTTTAAGAAAGAACAGGGGGTATGAGGAGTACATGGCTCCGGGAGGCAAAATAAACTGTGGAGAGAAGAGAGAGGGGCAAAGAGCAGAAGATCTTAGCTGCCTCTGAATGTTAGGGCCCTCTAGAGACTCATGCTAGGCTTCAGCACCAAGCTGGGCCCTAGGATCACAGAGTCTACACCTCAGCCTTGCTGCTACAGACAGCAACAGAGTCAGAGGTTACAGTAAAAGAGGGCTGGAGAGCAAGAAAAATCTGTCAACGCTACCAGTGGGTTTCTAAGAAAGTCAAACTTTTTTTTTTAAGTCTTTTGAAACTAAAGGTAGGCTAGTATTGTAATTAGTACTGTTCTTAAAGAGGTCAAACCTAACAGATACACTATATCATCGACTTCCAAAATATGCAGCTTACTGAAATATTCAGTGTTTGTCAGACCTATTAGATGTGGCCCCTTGGGGACCAGAGAGAATCCTGATCTCTGTCTATTTTGAATTTCTCTTATTTGCACTTCAACTGATACTTGGTGTATGTACAATCAGGATAAATTTACTTATATATTTTTAAAAATTCAATGTGCAAAAGAGCATGACCCTGTATTTTATTTCTTTTGATCTGTTCTGAAAGATTAAAAAAATGTTTTCCTAGGTAGTGAAGTAGAAGGGGTATGAAACAGTTTTCTATATTTTTGATAACACTTGTTTGGAGACTCAAAAGTAATTTTTAAAATGACAATAGTAATCTGAAAGTATTTCTTTTCATTGCAAATAAATACATATGGATTTAAATTGGGGTTTTTATCTAACTCTACTGTTATATTCTATTTAAGATATTATGATATTATGATGTCAAATTATTTTCACATGATCACATAAACTGAAGTAGAAAAAAGAGTAAAGATTATTTAGAAAACTTACCAGATTCAGGAAAAGAATCTATTGCCTGACTTAACTTTCAGTATCTTGTAGCTTTGGTAATGAATGTCAAATCAAATAGATCCATGATAATTGTTTAGATTCAATCAATTCAAAAGTACTTTTTGATGTTATGCGCTGACTAATGTAGTATGTTAGATGAGGATACAAACACAAAAGTACCCATTACTCGTGGAGTATAAAATACTTGACACATGAAAAAGTAAAGAACTCCACTTAACATGTAACTACCAAACCAACAGCCTGTTGCCCTCAAATGAGAGAAGGGAGGGACCCAGTGTGAGCTCCAGGAAATGGTGACAATTTCAATAGACCAGAAGTTCCTTTGAAGTGTTGGAAATGAGCAAGAGCCCAAGAAGAGTTAATCTTGGCCTTATAAGAGACTAAAGAAAACTGTCCTGACCCAAGCTGGGCATTCTGGAACAATCGAGGAGCGATGGACAGAGGGAAGAGTGTGTTTCTAGAAGATGGCTCTGTCAGTGGGGTGGAGCTGGATACCAAGAAAATACATCACTTTTGAGGTCACTGCAGTCTTCTATGGTGGAGGCAACAAGAGTTAGCACTAGCGTAGGAGGACATGAAAACAAAGAGGGGGGGAAAGACAAAAGGCATTTCAACAGAAATACACACAAAATGTCTGGCTCAGTAGATTTAAGTACGAGAAAATCCACTTCCCTTTTAATATGTTTGTTGTTTCTTGAGACAGGGTCTTACTCCACAGTAGGCTGGTCTTGAACACACTATGTAGCCAGACTGCCTGAAACTCTTGATCATCCTCAAACTCAGTGATAATCAAACTCACAATGATCCTCCTTCTGAGTAGTGTACCAGGATTACAGGCCTGTATCACCACGCCTGGCTCTTTTACAATTTTGATCTTCTCTATTTGTTCTTCTCTATTTTTCTAGAGCTATTTCCTCTACACCCTTTACTTATGTGTCTTATCTTTTTGTTGTTGTTGTTGCTGTTGTTTCATCTTGTTATTTAAATTTTTTATTTTGTCTTTTAATTTTTTTCTTATTATAAAAGGTATGCATATTTATTTTTAAAATTTTGAAAAATACAAAAGAAGCATTAGAAGTACCTTTATACTATCTGTCCCCACTCAGGGAGGATTCCAAATATCATTTTATTGGCTACATTTAGGAGTACCTATTAAACAGACTGGGCTGGGGTGGGGAGAACAAAGTGAAGCAGCTGTGGTAGATTTTTGTGATACCCACCACTTCCTCCAAGCATGGTTCCTCTGATCTCCATTCACTGCCCAAACATTATTACCCTATTTTTTACCTGTGCAATTTGATTAGTGAAATATCATATTTTATTGTTTTCATATATATTTGACTGTTACTGAAGCAGACTCTTATTTTATCAACTCTGTATTTCTTTTCTACAAATGGTCTATTCATGACTTCTGGTCATTTTTCTTTTACACTATTAACATTTTCTAACTGATGTATAAACTTTCCCTACACAATAAGGATAGTTACTCTTTCTGTCATACTGCATTTGTTACAAATATTTCCCAATTTATTCGGTTAATTTTATTGGTCATATTTTGGTCTGCAGAAAATTTTTACTTTTGTAAAAAAAGTTATAAAGTCAGATCTATGGATGTTTCTGTCACACAGCATTCTTAAATAAAAAGGGATTTATCAGGACGGTAGTTAGCTCACAGAAATTTAAAAAGATATCTAGCAAAAAATCAGTGCAATTCCATGGGTCTTAGGAAATAAAACTAATCTCAAGATCACCTGGCCTTTGTCTTTCTGTTTCTCCTCCATGTAATCCCTTATGGTGTCTCTCTGGCTTCACATACTTCTGCCACAGGCCTTCTCCTGATTGGTACCTTCTACCTTCTGCATGCAGAAAGACCAAGAGGATTTATTTTCAGATAGAAAAGTAATGAGGAAAGATTCTGACTGGTTCAGTCTTATAAGATGCTCATTTCCAGAACTATTATTGGGGCTAAGAATATTAAAAATTCTGATTACTGGCTAAAAGACATGTAACCAAAGGAAGAAGAGAGTCACCGACCCAAGGGAAAGAGTTGAATAGGGTGCTGAGCAGAGAACAAAACATTCATACCAAAAACAAGTGTTTATTACAGGTTTTTTCCTTAGTAGTTTCCCCTACTAGTTTGATGCTTCCTTCTTCACCTTGAAATTAAGATATTTTCCTCTGAGTTTTAGTATCTACACCTAGCTTTCTCTTCTCCAGACCCCTTCATTCTTTCCTTCTGATATGCATGTCATCATTGCTTATGTTATGGCTAGCTCAAACCCTCACATCCTCATGTAGTCTATTTCCCTCCCCACAACACACACACACACACACACACACACACACACACACACACACTCCTTTCCTTCAGCTCATACTACATGCCATCACAAAATTAATATCCCCCAAACCCCACATCCATCCCTTTAATGACATCGGTACTCTCAAAGCAGCCTCTCTGCCCCACCCACCGCAGAGGAAATGATCACGTGCATGATGGCAGTTCCCTTGGATGGATCACAACGAAGGATTATTTCATGCAGCCCTCACAACTCTGTTTGGCAGATGTAATCTCCATTGTATGGCAGGGAAACTGAGATTCAAAAAAGTTGAAGCGCTAAGTAACATATTTCTCATATGTCGCAGAGTTGAGTCGTAATCTCTACTCTGCCTGAATCCGTACACAAGAAATCAACCAAAGCACAATAGATGGGTCTCAGAGGAGGGTCTGACCACCTTAGCATTTTCAAATTTCCAGGGTTTGCATCCTCTCTTTGCCATCCCTCAATCTCCAACTTTAATCAAACTTGTCTACTTACCTTCCAGTCCTACCAACACTGCTCCCAAGACTGCGAGCTTGTCATTTGCCTTTGTATATTTTCACGTGTGCTATTTCTTAGCAAGAAGTTGCCCTCCCCCTCCTTCTCACATATAGTGGTCCCCCCTTATCTGCTATTTCATTTTCCATGGTTCTAGTTACCTGCAGGCCACTCAATTCTGAAAATATTAAATGAATTAATATGCTTTAAATTACATGACATTCTGAGTAATATCATGAAATCTGATATCACCTCTCTCCATCATGCCTGATTTGAATAAAGAATCATTGCTTTATCCAGCATTTCCACACTGTATACACTCTCCACCTATTAATCGTTCGTAGCCATCCAGGTCAAAAGATCACTTGCCATAGTGACAGTGCTTATCTTCAGGTAATCTATGTTTTATTTAATGATGGCCCCAAAGTGCAAGAGTAGTGGTGCTGGTAGTTTTATTAAAGTATAAGCATATTTTTATAATTGTTCTTTTTTATTGTTAATTATTATCATTGGTTTTTCACTGTGGCTAATTTATAAGCTAAATTTTATCATAGGTATTCATGTATAGGAAAAAACAGTATAGTATAGGTTTGGTATTGTCCCCAGTTTCAGACATCCACTGCAGGGGGGTGTGTTAGAATGCATCCCCCATGGGAACCAAGGAACTGAGGGAAAAGAGATAACCACTCCTAAATTTCTGCTCCATTTCACCCTTTCTATAGTTTTTCTGATTGTATCACAAAATAATATTTCTTCTCAAAATACCTAAAATGTTTGATATCCATTTAGATTGTTGTTTTTGCTGCCTGTTTATGTTGCAACTTTTGACTATTTTGCCAACTAAAATCTGAGTCTCTTGTGTCTAGCCCATGATTTATATTTTTTAATTAGAAAATGTTTACAAAACATAATGATTACATTTATCATGAGGACTTTGTACATGTACATAACACATCTTAATTCTTTTTTGTCTCTTCCCCTTCCATTCCTCCCTGCCCCCAACTCTTGGTCTCCTTCCCACTGGAAAAAAGCTCTATTTCCATTTTGTTCTTTGATCCTCTTTTTTAATCCCTTTTCCCTTCCTCCCCTTCCTCTCTCCCTCCTTGAAAAAGATCTCCCTACTTCCTACTACCTAGCCCTTATTTTGTTATTTGTATTTTGGATTTCTCATATAAAAGAAACCATGCAATATTTAAACTTATGTATCTGATCTATTTCACTTACTATTTTATTATGGTCATGATTTATATTTCTTTGCATTCCCCACATGTTTAGTTTAAAGCCTTCTGAGAAGTTAGTCAATACTTGTTGAACCATGTCCTCCTTTAAAGTGATGAATTAGGAGTCCTAATAATTTTTAAAGAGTTTTCTTCCCATGGCAAAATATTAATTTGATTTTAAGACTTTCAAATCTTTGGGCTTTCCTGTTAGGATCAGTGATTTTTGTGAGTGAAGATAATAATTATAAAATCCAAGATTATAGATAAATACACTGAAGATTTTTCACTAGTATATATGTAGTTTACCTTGTAATAAACATGCAGAAAGAATTTACTACTAAATTCCACTGTATGGGAGGTTTTATTAATATAATTTAAAAATAGTTATTAGCATCTAAAGAGACAAGAAATCCATTTACTCCTTGCTATTAAACATTTTACTCCTTGCTATTCACTTTTTAGTAGATTTTACAATATTATTTTCCATAATATGTAGAAGTTACTAGAAAAAGTTTTTTGGAAAATGTGGATATCACCCAAAGACTGGTTTATACAAGACAGGTGTGTGGACAGAGCATCTGTTTTAACTGACACTGATTGAAAATTGCATGAAACTTCAGCAATGATAAATGTTCACAATTTGCATCTACATTGTTACTAACACAGTAGCCTGTTAAATCTCTTGCCAGGAATGTGAGCAAACTGCAGCCATCCACATTATTTATCAAAGGGGAAAATCATTATTCACAAATTTTAATTGCTCCTATGACACCCACAGCCTGAAAATGAAACATAAAAATGTGGCCTTGGGGAAGTTTTGCCATGCAATGACTTTACTGTAAACCTGACCAGAGGGACCAATGCCTCTATCACAATTGCCCAAGGACCTGAATAAAATAAATTAATGGTTTCAACCCTGGCCCTAGTGGACAGTTGGCATATTTTAAAACTCATTTTATCCTCTGTAAACTCAAGAACTCCTACACATGACCCAAAACAAATAAGCTAAAAACTGGGCTGATATGGAAACTGTATTTCATGCATGTCCTCAAGATGAGTTTTTCTAGGTCAAGGTTCAAATATTTTGCTAAATACTAGAAGAAAAAAATGCTTTCACAGTCTCCTTATGTAGAGAAATTAATTCTTTACTATTGCAAAATAAGCATCAAGTTTGTTTTAAAACTAAATTACAAAATATATAAATAATTTAAGAAAAATAATTTTAAGGAAAAATTAAAATATTAGAAGGATTTTTTTTTCCACCTGAAAGTGGAAAAGAACTCCTTTTCTCAAAGACCTGGGAGAAAACTTTTGACAGAGAAATTTACAATTAGATGCTCAAAGGTAAAAGGCACCAACCAGCCAGCCAACAGGCGGCCCAGAAAATGAAGCCGGCCTTCTTGCACTCTAAGACATACAGGTCTGCAAAGGAGAAAAGGGTTGGCAGCAGAAAGAGTGAGAGCCACCAAATCAGAGAAGGGATCTTGGGATTCAAACTACAACAGAGGCCAGTTACCATGACACCCTTGAAAGCCTAGAAATATTTATCCCAGACTTGCTCTGCCTCCAGCCCTCCCATCGATGACAACACCACCCTTCTGGCTTTATGGGCCAATGATCTTGGAGTCCAGTGGCATTCTCTTCAAAAATGTGTCCCAAAGCCAGTTGCTTCTTGTCACCCTGCTTCTTTTCCTACCTCGTACAGTCAATTTTCAATACTTTTGTAACAGCACTACTTTGCTTAAAATTCAGAGATGGCTTCTCATTTCACAGAGTACAAAGCTGCACAGCTCTGCAGGATCTGCTCTCATCTTAGCCTTCCCCTCACAAGCACTGCTCTTCCTGGAACACCCTTCCCCTGATTCCCACATGCCTAATTCCTTAACCTCCAAATCCTTGCTCAGACTTTGCCTTCTCGATCAGGCTACCCTAACCACCGGGTTTAAAATACAGCCTGCCCTAAACCCCGGTAGTTAATATGCTCGTTACCTTATTATATTCTTGGTTTTGGTTCATTTGTAACTTATATGGTGGTAACACCATTTAGCATACTGAATGATTTATTTATTTTATAACTTTTATTGTCTAATATTTGTGTCTTCTACATAGAGCATATAAATTCCACAGGAGCAGGGATCTATGTATTTTTGGTTCACTAATGTATTCCAGGAACTTAGAATGGCACCTAGAACATAGTAGAAGCTAAGAAATTATTTGTTTGATAAACAAATGCATGAATTCATCTTTTTAAAAAATTTTTATTAATATATACTAGTGTAACATAATGATTACATTTGTTTTAGGGAACTGGTACATACATATATTGCACTTTGATCATTTTTACTCCTCTCCTTCCCACCCTCCCTTCTCCCCCTTTCCCAGATTCCCTTTCCTATGTTAGAAAAAGTCCACCTCTCTGTTTCTTACCATTTCTCCTTTATTTTGCTCTTAATTTATATTTTGAGTTTCTCACATAAGAGAAACCATATGATGTTTAACTTTATGTATCTGATTTATTTCACTTAGCATTATACTGTAGTTTCAAGATCCATCTATTTTCTTACAAATGACTCAAATTTACCCTTCTTTGTGGCTGAGTAGTACTTCACTGTGCATAAATACTATATTGTTTTTATCCATTCATCTGCTGACAGGCATATAGGCTGCTACCAAAATTTAGCTATTGTGAATTGTGCAGCTATAAACATGAGTGGGCATATATCACTGTAACACAAAGAATTTAACTCTTTTGGGAAGATACCCAGGAGAGGTATAGCTGCTGGGTCAAATAGAATTTCTATTTCTAGCTTTTTAAGGAATCTCTGTACTGATTTCCATAGTGATGATACTAGTTTATATTTCCACCCACAAAGCAGAATTGTTCCTTTTCCTCACAATCTCACTGGCACTTGTTGTTTTTTGAGTTCTAGAAGACAGCCATTCTTACTGGAATAAGATGAAATCTTAGTGGTTTTTTTTGATTTACATTTCTCTACTGGCCAAAGATACTGAACAGTTTTTCATGTACTGACTAGTCACTTGTGCTTCTCAGAGCTGTTTATTCATCTCAATTCCCCACTTTCATTTTGTCTTTTATGTTTTGAGGTCTAATTTTTTTTACCTGTTCATTAAAATTTTATTTTACAAAACACATGATTATAAAAAATTAGGAAAGAGAATTTGGGACTTTGGGGAATAGTACAGGTTGGGCAAGGAATAGATTAGACAGAAGCTGTGTTAAGCATAAAGTAAAAGTAATTATAAATAAGAGACATGAAAATCTAGCTACCAAATGAAATGCTGATGAAAATCTACAAGTATCTATCCTCATCTATATTCTAAATATTAGTTCTCTCTCAAAAAAATTTTTTCCCATTCTGTAGTTTGTCTCTTCACTCAGCTGCTTATTTTCTTTCCAGTGCAAAAGCTTTTTAAATTGATGTAATCCCACTTGTTTATTCTCGGGATAGTTTCTTCCACAACTGGAGTTGTTTGAAAAGTCCTTACCAGCAACTATGCCTTCAAGAGTCTTTCCTGTTTTATCTTCCAGCAGATTCTGTGTTCCTGTTTTCATGTCTAGGTCTTTGATCTATTTTCATTTTATTTTAGTACAGCATGAGAGATTTGGGTGTAGATTCATTCTCTTGCACACAGATAACCAGTTTTCCTAGCACCATTTGTTAAAGAGGCTATCTTTTCTCCAGCATTTGTTTGTAGCCCCTTTGTCAAAAATCAAATGGCTAAAGGTAGATGATATTGTTTCTGTGTCATCTATTCTATTTTGTTGGTCTATATGTCTATTTTTTGTGTTAGCATCATGCTGTTTTTATTACTGCAGCTTTGTAGTATAACTTGAAATCTGGAATTATAATGCCTTCTGCTTTGCCCTTTTTTGCTCAGGATTGTGGTATTAGTTAGGGTTCATTAGAGAAGCAGAACCAATGTAAAATATATATATAATTATACAATGGCTGATAGGAGCAGAAGGGGAAGAGTCCCAGTGGTCATCTGCAAAATCAGAGGCAGTAGACCAAAATGCTCCTCCATGAACTGAGAGCTGGAGAATCCAGTATCATTACAAGGTCAAAGGCCTGGAAGCTCACTATAATCATTGGTGTGGGTCTGTGTTGGAAGGATAATGCATTTCTGCTGGAGATCAATGTCCAAAGGCGATGGTGAAGAACAGAGCTCCTCCCCAAAGAGGAAAACACTTCCTTCCTCTTTCCCTTTTTATTTTGTCCAAACTACCAGCCAATTGGTTGGTACCACCCACATCTGGGATAGGTCTTCCCCCCTCACTTTGCTTGTCTAAATGTCAATCATCATACTCTGGTTTCTCTTCAGATCATATATATCTTTCACCTTTTACTAAATTTCAGTCATCTACAGACACACCCAAAATGGAGTGATCTGCTAGGTGGTTCTTACTCAAGTCAAGTTGACATATCACAATTAACAATCACAATTGCTTTGACTATTCAGAGTCTCTGATTCCACATAAGTTTTCGATATTTTTGTTTTTAGTTCTGTGAAGAATGTTGTTGGTATTTTGATTGGAACTGTAAATCTATATATATGATTTTTAGTAATATGGCCATTTTGACAATATTGATTCTGCCTATCCAGGAATGGATATTTTTCCATTTTCTAATGTCCTTATCAATCTCTATTTTCAAAGTACTATAGTTTTTGTTATAGAAGTTTTTTACTTCCTTGATTGGGTTAATTCCTAGATATTTAAATTTTTTTGAAGTGTTGGTGAATGGGATTATTTTCCTAATTTCTTTCTCAATGAGTTCATTGTTGGGATAGAGGAACACTATTAATGAATCCACCTTTTATCTGGGAAGAAAATGAGGCAGAAGCTGGATAAATGATTTGTCCAGCTAAAAAGTGCCAAGCTCCCCTTTGGTGCACGTTCCCCAGGATCTCTCAGTATCATATTCCATGAGTTGGGTTATTATGGCAAAACAGTGTTTTTGTTAGAACACAGTTAATAGCAATGCTGAGTTAAATTGGTGAACCTCACAAGTTAGGAAAACCAACATTGCATAATGATTAAATGTCAAAATAGCCAGGTATGGTGGCATACACCTGTAATCCTCACACTCTGGGAGGCTGAGGCAGGATGATTGCAAGTTTGAGCCCTGCCTGGGCAACTAAATGACTTAGTGAGAGCTTGTCTCAAAATTTTTTTTTAAAAGACTGGGTATGCAGCTCAGTGCAAATGTCCTGGGTTCAATCTCAAGTACCACAAAAAAAAAAAAAGTGCTAGAATTCTCCATTGAAACTTGGAGATGGGGAAAGCCTTTCAATTAATTGTAAGCTCAACTTCCTATTATCAAAGAACTATTGATATTATTCCATCTTGGTTGAATTTTGGCAGTCCATAATTTTCAAGCAATGAGTCCTTTTTTTTTATGGGTCCATTTTTTATACAAACTTTTTTCATATGAACTTATGAATATAAGGTTGTCTGTAGTGTTCTGCTTTTATTATTTTAATGGCTGCAGGATCTATAGTGATGACCTCTATTTCATTGCTGATATTAGTAAATTGTGTCTTATCTTTGTCTATCTTGTTAAAGGTTTGTCAATTTTATTGAATGTTTTTCATAAGGATTAGGTTCTTGAGTTGATTTTTCTCTGCTGTTTTCAAATGCATTTATGTCTGTTTTTTATTAGTGCCTTCTGTCTACTTACATGAGTTTCTTTTGGTGTTCATTTTCTAGTTTCTCAAAGTAGGAGGTTAGGTTAGTATTTATTTGTTTGTTTGAGACAAGGTCTTTATATGTAGTTCAGGCTAACCTTGAATTCATTATGTAGTTCAGACTGGCCTTGAACTTGCAGCAATACTCCTGCCTCAGGCTTCTATGAACTGAGATTACAGATGTGTGTCACCATGCCCAGCTGTGAACCTTAGGTTATTGATCTGAGACCTTTCTTTGTTTCAATATAAGCATTTAGTGACACAAATTTCTCTTTTAGCACTGCCTTAGCTGTATCCAGAAAATTTTTGTATGTTCTATTTTCTTTTTATTCAGGTCAATGTATTTTTGTTGTTTCTCTTGAGACATTTCATTGACCTCTGAATTACTTACAAGTGTGCATTTAAAGATTTTATTGTTCTCTTTCCATTATAAATTTCTAATTTGATATTATTATGGTCATGATGAATGTTCTATATAATTTCAGTTCTTCTACATTTTGGAGACAAGATTTTTTTTTTTTTTTTTGAGACAAGATCTCCCTATGTAGTTCAGGCTGGACTTGAACTCACTATGTAGCCCAGGCTGGCCTCAAACTCACCATAATCTTCCTGCCTCAGCCTTCTGAGTGCTGGGATTACAGGTGTGCATCACCATGACCAGCCTGAGGCTTGTCTTATATCCCAGGACATGGGATGAATATGTTGTGTGGACCCTTAAAACAAGGTATATTATGCTGTTATTGGTTGAAGTCATCTGTAAATATCAATTAGATCCTTTTGGAAGATAGTGTTGTTGTTTTTTTTTCTTTTTTCTGATTTTCTGTTTAATAATAATTCTTCTAGTTACTGGAAAAGGAATGTTAACGTCCTCAACCACAACTATTGATTTGTGAATTTCTCCTTTCAGGTTTATTATATTGTTTTTCTTTGCTTATTTTCCCTGTAAATTTAAAGCTCTACTGTTTCGTGTATACACACTTAGGATTACTGTGTTATTGTGGCGACTGATCCTTACCCAAATAGCATCTTTGTCCCTTTGTGCTGCCAAAGTGCAGGAGTCTCGGGCAATTTGTGAACAAATCATGCATATAAGTTATTCAAACTAAATATGTCAAATGTACAAACTGGTGTGTTTTTCTTCAGTAAATTTTATTTTTAAAAGTAGTTTTAGGCTCCCAACAAAACTGACTGGAAAGTACAGAGTTCCCATATAAGCCCTCTCCTCACATAAAAGCTGCCCAGGAGTACACAATCTATAAATTTACATTGATAGATCATTATCATGCAAAGTCTGTAGTTTACATTACTTTGTTTTGTTTTGTTTTTTTGTTTTGTTTTGTTTGGGGGCTGGGGGTTGAACTCAGGGCCTTGTGTACATTATGGTTTACCTTTTTTGGGGGGTCTGGGGATCAAACTCAGGGCCTTGTGCTTGCAAGGCAAGCACTCTAACAACTGAGCTAAATCCCAGCCCTAGGTCTCACCCTTAGTGTTATACGTTTTAGGAGTTTCAGCAAATGTATAATGATATGTATCCACTTTTATACTATCACGAAGAATAGTTTTATAGTCATAAAAACCCTTTATCCTCTACCTATTCATTTCTTCCTCTTCCTTAACTCCTGGAAATCACTAATATTGTCACTGTTTCCAACCAAACTAGGAATTTTTAACCTAGTATCTTGTATAGTTAAGATAGATTAACTATAAAAATGTACACAAAATATATGTTTCAATGAAGAAATGCTCAACATCACTGGCCATTCAAGAAATGCAAATTAAAACAACAATGAGAGTCTATCTTACCCCAGAAAGAATGGCCATCATCAAGAAATCAAATAATAAGAAATGCTGGCAAGTCTGCAGGAAAAAAGGAGCCCTTCTGTATTGTTGGTGGGAATATAAATGAGTGTAACCACCATGGAAATCAGTATGAAGATTCCTCAAAAAAACTAAAAATTTGTAACCCAGAAATTCCACCTACCCAGTTATTACCTTTCCAGGTATCTTCCCATAAGAATTAAAGACATCATACTACAGTGATACATGCCCATGTTTATAGCAGCACAATTCATAATAGCTAAATCTTGAAAGCAGCCTATATGTCCGTCAACAAATGAATGGATAAAGAAAATCTGGTATTTATACACAGTGGAATACTACTCTGCCACAAAAATAAACTTGAGTCATTTACAGGAAAATGGATATACCTTAAGACTATAATGTTAAGTGAAATAAATCAGACACACGAACTTCAATACTGCATGGTTTCTCTTATATGAGAAACTCAAACTACAGATAAAGAGAAAAATAAAAGCTAGATAATAGGAAGTAGGGAAATAAATCTTTCTTATGGGAGGGGGATCAAGAGATTGAGAGGAGAAAAATAGGAGGGAAGGCACCAAAGAGACTTGAGGGAGTCATTTAAGAATCCAGAAGAGATATATATTACATATGATGCCTTCATATGCATTTCTCTGGGGAGGGGCAGGAAAGGACTATCCTTGGTTCTGTTGACCAGGAATTCATGTTGAAAGTAGTCAGACTTAAACTGAGGCCTAAAACCTTGTGGGGATGGGAAGGGTGTGATAGAAAGAAAGGGTGTGAAGAAATAAACTATATAAGCAGAGGTACAAAGATAGCCGATTACAATGTATATTTGAAAAACAGGCAAAAGCTCAGAAAGCTCAGATTGGTTGAATTACTGGGTTTATTTGGAAGATTACCCATTAATTTAGCCAACCAGCAAATACAGCCTACCCTCTTCTATGTACCAAGTACATAGAAGCCCCAGTTTCAGAAGGAGGAAGAGAAACAACAGTAGTGATGAGTGCTGCTGGGATGCAAAGCACTTCATGAAATCCTCCTGTAAGGACAGCTACCTTATGGAACATTAAGAAAGGCATCCTAGAAAAAGTAATGTTTAAACTGAGCCCTGAAGAACAGCCTGGCGACATCGGGAGTCTAAAGAACACAAGAATATCACAAGCCCTCTATGGCTGTGGTCAAGAATGAAAATGGAAGAATGTGCCTTGCAAGCACAAGGCCCTGAGTTTGATCCCCAGCACCAAAAAAAAAAAAAAAAGAAAAGAAAATGGAAGAATGGCTGAAGGCATAGACAGACCCCAGGAGCAGAAGACCTTGTAAGTTTGCTAAGCAATGTGGACATTATACTAAGTGTGACAAAAAGCATTTTAGGCCAGGAAGTAAATGGAGTAAACACAAATTAAAATTATTCTAGCTGCAGCATGGAAAATAAACCAGAGGGGAGCAAGACTAAATATAAGAATATTGCTTGGAGGACTAGTGTAAGAGATCACCATCTAAATGATAGTGGCATAGACTACGGAAATGATGGTTCTGCACTGTTTTTACTCTCAGCACTTAGGTATAGGATTTTGTTCCCACACAAATAATTCTCCAACTTTCCAGACACCAACTGGCAGTCTTTACAATTCAATTCAATTCTGATCCTAACTACCCTGAAGTAGCACAGATCCCACAGGGCAAGGGTTCAGTTCCACAAGGCCACCCCCACTTCAGATGCCAATTACAAATTCGGAGTGCCCAAGGTACCCACCTTTCTGTCCAATTTGGCTACAAAGTCAGGGATTCCCAATACTCCCCCCTCAGGTGTGACACTTTGCTAAAACAGCTCACAGAACTCAAGAAATAGCTTTTCTTACTACCACCAGTTTATTGTAAAGGATACAGAGGCACAGCCAGATGAAAAGGTACCTCCAGCAAGGTGAGAAAGGGTCTCATGCACTAGACCTTCTGACCTTGTACAGCTGGGGTTTGCTACCCTGCATTCCAACCCAGAAACTGTCTGGACCCTAGAATTCACTACTCTGTGTGTCTGTGTTTGTGTGTGTGTGTGTGTGTGTGTGTGTGTGTGTGAGTGTGTGTATCTGTGTGTTTCTGGGAATCAAACACAGGGCCTTGCACATGCTAGGCTAGTGCTCTACCTATACCCTCAGCCCTTTTGGTTTTTTTTCTTTCTTTCTTCTTTTTTTTTGGAGGTTTCATCACATAAGCACAATCATTCCCCCCAGAGGTTGGGGTGGGTGGGGCTGAACATTTCAAACTTCTAACCAGAATTTGGTCTTTCTGGTAACCAGCCCCCATCCTCAAGCTACCTAGAGGTCTGCCAAGAGTCACATTATTAGAAAAGATTCTTCTGTCATTCATGAAATCCCAAGGGATTTAGGAGCTGTATGGCAGGGACTAGAAGGGAAAGACCACATATAATGAAAGATGCTCCTTTCACATCAATCACTCAGGAAATTACAAGAGTTTTAAGAAATCTCTCAGGAATTAGAGAAAAAGAAGAAATACATATTTCTTACTTTATATCAGAGTTGTAAAAATGTAGAAAGATAACGTCAGTGTGGTGGCACATGCCTGTAATCTCAGCAACTTGGGAGGCTGAGGGAGGAGGATCACAAGTTTGAGGCCAACTTGAACACCTTAGCCAGACCCTGTCTCAAAACAAAATAAAGGGCTGGAGGATGCAGCTAAAGTGCTTGCCCAGGTTGGGCAAGGTCCTGAGTTCACTCCCCACTACCTAAAAAAAAAAGAAAAAGAAAAAGAAAAAGTTGAAGAATGACAGAGTTGAGCATTGGGAGGTGTGACTCACAGGACTTATTATTTACCCAACTATGGGAGTTACAAAAGAAGTTAACAAAGTCTATGAGGCTTGTGGTCAAAAGACTGAGTAGACAATATTGCTATCCAGTACTTAGGTAAAAGGCAAATTTCAATTTAGTATGATAAGCTTAAATTGAGGTTGAATTTGACTTGCAAGTGAAGCTATCCATAGGACAGTGGGATTGAAGGGTCTAGAACTCAATGGAGAGATCGGAAATGGCAATATAGATTTGGGAATTGCTCATAAGAAACCTTGGAAATGGATAAATTTTCTAGATGGAGAGTATGGACTGAGTAAAAACCAATCCTAAATAGATCCTTGGTGAATACTCAGCTGTGAATGATAGGAACACACAGAGGCACTGTTATGGAAGTAGACAAGAAAGCCAAAGAACATGGTCCAAGAAAGGCAAAGAAGAAGAGTGTACTCAGGACCAGCTAATAGTATCAAGTCCTACTTGGAAAGAATAAGCTTGACAAGGATGAAAAGCGCTCATTGAATTTAGGAACTAGGTGAGAATGATTTTAGTGAAGGAGCAAAAACAATTGGCTGTATTGCGGTGTGTAGCAAAAAAAAAAATACTCAGTACAGTTATTGGAAAAGCTGATTTCAAGTACAAAAGAGAGGGTAGTGACAAGAGGGCGATGGGGTATCAGGAGGAGTTTCTGTTAATATAAGAGAGATTTGTGAACGTTTGAGTAACAATTTTAAACATCTACTAGAGTGTAGAAGGCCTGGGGAATTCAGATAGGAGACTCCATTCCTAGGTAATGAGGGAACATTTTAAGCAGAATGACCTGTTCCTGGTCCTGCTATAAGAAGACTGGTCTTGGAGCTGGGTACTGCTGATTTCAGAGGACTTCTTACCTAAAGAAACTTAGCCTAGCTACATGCCATGCTACAGGCCTATAATCCCAGAATTTGCAGCCTGAGCCAAGACTGGAAGTTCCAACCCAGCCTGAATAATTAAGCGAGATGCTGTCTCAAAATAAATTTAAAAAGAGCTGGGGATGTAGCTCAATGTAAAGGCCCTGAGTCAATTCCTAGTGCAAAAACAAATAAAATCATAATAACAACAACAAAATCAAACAAACAAAACCTAAACCCGGCCCTAAAAATGAAGTGTGTATGTATTTTGGGCTTCTAAATGAGGGTCTTGGCAGAACCTTTCATGCTTTGTCTGTGACAGTTTTTATGGCATCGCTTCCAATTTCAGTTTTTTTACAAGGACAAACATTTTGTTAAGTTTGTAGTCTGTGGTTGTTCCAACCTTAACACTACAACCAGGAGGATTTAAAAGGCCAATTCAGCAATTGGCCTGATATTTGATAAAGGGTAGTCAATTCTGTAGTTTCTATGATCCTTAAAACAACTCTTCTGCCCCAGTCTATCAAACTACACCATAAATACCAGCATAGGAATAAAAAAGAGATCCTATTCGAGTGCAAAATTAATGTGTTGTATGACTGGGGGAGGGTGTAAGGGATTGGGTTTGATGGATTTAAATGAAAGAGCTCCAGTTATATATTTATAGCAAAAGTAAAGCTCAAAGTTGCTTCTTAAGCAAGATTTAATACAATAAATTTAGATCCAAGTGGGAAGGTTGGTGAGCTTCAATATCTCTTGCCTTGCTCATAAATCATGATATTGATCACATATAAATTAATGCATGAATGTATATATTTGTGTATGGGAACAAATGGAACCTCATTTATTATGTGAAAATAAAATAGAAAGCAATTTTTATAATATGAACACCTAAATTAAACCACTTAGCATTTTTTAAAAAATCTTATTTAAATGAATCTTATCTCTGTATAGTTATCCACATGAATCTACACCTTCCCCCTCTCAATGGACTGTCACTTCTGCTATAGCTGTTCTTTTGGGGCCTTGGAAAAAGTATTTAAGAGTAAGGAGTCAGCATCAAATGACAGCTTATAAGAGGGACTGCCGAGAGTTTCAATTTTAATTTTCTATATACTTTCTTCCAATGGTTAATACTTCCTAGGAGTGGCTACTACATGTTATTTTCTCCCTTGATTAGATTTGCTTTAGAAATTCTACTCTTTCAATAATGATTATCATTTAAACTGAAATACCAGGCAGTACACATGTTTGTATATTCTATAAGTAAATGTGGTTATAAAAAGTATTCACTGGTACAAATTAAAAAGAGTCTGTTTCTTTATTAACACATCGCGAAGCACTTCCTTGAGGCATATCTCGAAAAAGGGTATATATGTAGTAAATCAGTGAAGATCATGCTTCTCTGGAAAGAAAGATTATGCTTCACCGCAGGGCTAATAGTGAGACTTCTTTGTAAACTCAAAACCTGGAAAAGTGTTCTCAACTCTGACCAGGCTTCAAAACAAATTGTACGCTTTTTGAAAAAACGTGTCCAGGGTCCCCCACCCCTCAGGTGTATTAAATCTAAATACGCCTCGTGTGCCTTGCCCCAGGCTAAATTTACCTACGCCCCAATTTGAATTTATTTTTAAATTTCTCTAAGAGCTTACTGCTACAGGTAAGTTTTTAGGGAAGCAACACACAGGATTATATGAGGGGTAGGGAAACCTTGGTGCACCAGGAAAGATTAGTGTTAGCTAAAATTCTCCAGGCCTTTGATTAGAGGTGTGGGTAAAGAAAGACTGTGTAAACAGCACCACGGGCATAGCACAGTATACAGAAGTGGAAACCACAGTTCAACCTTCTCTTGTATCTCTCCGTAACATCTAGACAACTTTTTTAAAAGTAGGTGCTCAATTACAGCTAACTCATGAGAAACAAGTTTCAGGCAACAATATATAGTGAGTGATATCAATATAGAAAGAGCCGCAAGCTATAATTTAAAAATCAAGAGGTCTGAAAGCTGTTACTAGTTTCTTCAAACATGGCTAGGGTAAAGCAAAGTGAATTGCTCTAAGCGTCAAATACACACCACTTTCAAAGACTTTGTGTGAAAAAAACTGTAAAATACCTAATAATCTAATATCGCTTACCGGTCGGAAATGGTAATGTTTTGGATGTATTCAATTGTGTGTATGTACATACACTAAGTTTCTACTTTAAGGGGGCCCCCGAGAAACTTCATTATTACACTGTTGCTCGCATAGTATCTCCGCAGGGCCTGGGCAGAGGTAAAGACTAACCTGAAAGATTGCTGGTACTAAAAGGAGGGGAGGGTAGTCGTAGCCCAAAATAGAGGAAAGTAGTAAGCTTTGTTTTTAACCAAGTCCTTTAAAAACAACCGCTAGAAAAGATAGCCACGTGTGAGATCGCCTGGGCCATGCAGGTGGGGAAAGCGTCAAACACGCAATGAATTTCCTTTAAAAGCCCGGAGCACTGAACTTCAGCGCATCAAGCCCGCGTTGCAGCCGACCGGCCTCGCCAGGGAAGCCCGGCCAGCTGGGCGCGGGAGGGCCCAACCCCCAAGGGAGGAGCGTTCCCAGGTAGGTCCGGGGAAGGCCCGGGAGCCACGCGGCTCGGGAAACCACCCCCGCGCGGGGATAGGCGGACACTCGCCGCCCCGCCTTCCGTGACTCCTCAGGCCCTCATCCCGAACGGGGCAAGCTTTCCCTCAACGTGGAGCAACAACGCCCTCCGGGCCCGCGCCTGCGGCACCCCCCGAGGCTGCCTGCACCGCACCTCCTCTGAAAGGCCCGACCCAGGTGAGCGGGACAGACGAGCGGTGATGAGAGCGAAGAAACCCAGGTGTGCACCTAGCGAAAACCCCGCTGGGCCCTCATGTTTAGTAGGCTCTGCCACGGAGCCTTCGTCCCGCCTCCTTTTCTCCGCCTCCACCGGCGTACCTCATAAAGAGTGACGCGTAGAGCGAACAATCACAGTCCCGCTCCTCCTGAGACCCGAGGGAAGGGAAGGGAGGGGGGAGGACGGAAGGAGCCGGCTTCGGGGACGGCTCGTTCCGGTCACCCAATCAGAACGCTCCGGGGAGGGGAGGGGCGGGGCCTGCGAGGAGGGTGTGAGGGTGGGGCTAGAGACAAGCAGCGAGAAGGCTACCGGAGAGGGCGGGCTCCCGGAGATTAAAGACAGCCAATCGGAGCGCGCCGGCTGCATTCGGAGATCAGCGTGGGGCGTCGCCGCCGCCGCCGCGCGCGCCGGGGGCTGGTTAAGGCCATGAAACAAAAGAAACCCTGAGAGGGGAGCCGCTGCCACCTCCACCAGCCCGCCCCGCCGCCGTCCCCACCCACCCACCTAGTCACCTACCTCTGCCTCCTTCCCTGCCCCTCCACCCCGCCCTCCCGCGCTCCGGCGGCCCTGGCGCTCCTCAGCGCGGGTCGCGGGCCCCGCCGCCTCCCTACAGGAAGGGTGTTTGCGCGCTGAGCGGGGCCCGGGCCCTGTCCGCCATGGGGCCCGCCGTCCGCCGCGCCTGACCCGGCCGCCGCCGCCGCCATTGACAGCGCGCCGCCGCGATGCCGAGCGGCAGCTCCGCGGGCCTGGCCCTGGCGGCGGCCCCGGCCCCCCTGCCCCCGCCGCCCCCGCCGCCGCCGCCGCTGCCGCCGCCCGCGGGCGGCCCGGAGCTCGAGGGGGACGGGCTGCTGCTGAGGGAGCGCCTGGCCGCGCTGGGCCTCGACGACCCCAGCCCCGCGGAGCCCGGCGCCTCGGCGCTCCGGACCGCGGCGACGGCGGCGGCGCAGGGCCAGGCCCGGCGGGCGGCGGGGCTGTCCCCGGAGGAGCGGCCCGCAGCCCCCGAGGCGGCCGAGCTGGAGCTGGAGGAGGACGACGAGGAGGGGGAGGACGCGGAGCTGGACGGAGACCTGCTGGAGGAGGAGGAGCTGGAGGAGGCCGAGGAGGAGGACCGGCCGTCGCTGCTGTTGCTGTCGCCGCCCGCGGCCGCCGCCTCGCAGACCCAGCCGATCCCGGGCGGGCCCCTGGGGTCTGTGCTGCTGCCGGCCGCCGGCTTCGATGCCCGGGAGGCCGCGGCGGCGGCGGCGGCGGGCGTGCTCTACGGCGGGGACGATGCCCAGGGCATGATGGCGGCGATGCTGTCCCACGCCTACGGCCCCGGCAGCGCCGGGGCGGCGGCGGCGGCCCTGAACGGGGAGCAGGCGGCCCTGCTCCGGAGGAAGAGCGTCAACACCACCGAGTGCGTCCCGGTGCCCAGCTCCGAGCACGTCGCCGAGATTGTCGGCCGCCAGGGTGAGTGCGGGGAGCGGGGAGGTCCGCGGGGCACGGCCCTGGGCGTGGGTGGGAGGACGAGAAACGTGCGGGAGGCACCTCGAGCGAACCCGGCGAGTCCCTCAAGTTCACCGAAAAGGGTCTGGGAGGAGATGAGGGTGGACGAGGAGAGGCGATGAGTCACCTTTCGAAAGCCCACGCTATTCTGCTCGCTTTGTGATAAAAAGTGTTAAGTTTCTCGGACCACCCAACCCGGCGGTGTTCACTTTACTCAGGCTGCATTCTTGCAACCCCAGTGGCACCAGAAACCTCGGCGAGGTAGTAAAAGGTCGGGTCACAGGAGTTGCGGGTTCGGTGTTGTGTACAGAAAGAGAAACTGCAAGTTTGCGCAGCCGAATGTCTTGTAAAAGCTCTCGTCTTCCCTTGGAACAGCTTGTTCAGATGAGATTGGACAGAAATGGAGGCATATAGAAAGAGCTTATTCGAGAAGGAAAGGGATGTTCAAGTGTTGGTACCACCACCACCTTCGGCTATTCAGAAACTTAGCTTTTGAAGAGCAGCCTAACTCTGTTATTATGTTCCTCTCCGTGGATACTTTATTCGTGAAAAGGCATGTTGGCTTATGTGTATGAGGAAGAAAAATAGGACAATAAGGTAATTAAAGAACTTTATGCGTTTATATAGTTTTCAGTAAATTCTCTTCTTCACTTGCCAGCACACCAGTACTGCAGACAGACTCCTCCCACATTGTTCAGACAAAGGACCTATGTCTCAGATTCCTGGAGTAGATTTGTGAAGGTGGGGGAAGGGGATGCCCAGGGTACCTCTGTATCCTACATTTTTAGGGAAGGGTCTAATTTTTTATTTTAAATGTAGCTCTTTCCTTTTTTACAGAAAAGAATAGATATCACTCCTGCCGTGTTCAATATGGTTTAGCTTAGTTGATTCATGCTTCTTCACTGTTAGGTTGAGAGCATTGTTGGGGTCAAATAAAGAGGGATGATGGCGCTGCTGCTTAAATGATCTCATCTTTCCGAAGTGGTCTGAAGTACACATAAATAAGAGGCTTGTCGAAGTGGAGATTTCACATGTCAGAGGTGGCTTATTTCTTATCTCTAGGATTTTAATGAGAAAAAGCCCCTCTGTAGTCTAGAACATTGAGAAATTGTGGTATGTCAGACTTAGGTTTTGCCAGGCACTGAGTTTGTAGTGATTTGACAATATGAGATTGATTCAGAAAAACTTTCTGCCTGTTTTTAGAAACCAGCAGTCTGATAAACAGTAGAATGGCGCTAAACTAATGTGAAGTTAATGGTACTTAGTATGGTAAGAAGTAACACACAGGAACATCAACCCTGGAGACCCTTGGAGAATGGATAGGGGTTTAACAGTGGAGACTGAAACTGAAGGAAAACAGGAATAATGTGAAGAAGGTGTGGAGCAGTAACCTCTAGGTGTGACGGGCAAGTCACGTAGAGTTTTGTTCATACTTAAGAACTGGTAAAGAAGAGTGGTGGAAAAGGGCTGGGAAGGCAGGTGTTGAGACCAGAATACAGAACCCTGAATGTCATACTAAGATGCCACTTGCTGGGCACAGATTGCTTCCAGGGATTACAAAGGAAAAGAACATTTACACACTTAGTTTCACTACAGGAGAAGATAATATAGTTGCTAATTTTGGTTTAATACAAACTTTTGTCCTTCGTTGTATCATACACATTGAAGTATAATGGTCCTTAATTGTGTATACTGTACTCTTATCTTTATATAGATGTAAAAGTAAACTGAATTTCAGGATCTTTTTGGTGTCATGTATTGCATGGTAATAAATGATATAAAGCCTTAGGGTTTTTTTTTTTTTTAGGGCTGTGCTTATTCGTGAATCTATTTATGTCTGAGAACATGGAGACAAATTGCTGACCATTCCTTTTGCACTTAATATTTTCCCAGAGTTGAGAGTACTGTTAAAAGTATGTCATCTTTCTCTATTTTATCTTAAAAGCAGAAATTTCTTGCCCTTTCCTTGTTTTGAACCGTTCAACTAGTAGATCATTGACCCCTTTGCCACCCCCGCACACTAGCAGCATGGTAATAAAACCCGTAAAGTATTTGTTCACTCCCGTGGGGACCTAAGTGACTTCTAATATTCACGTACTTCTATAGTGCAATAATTTCACCCATGGGATAGTACCTGTCCTAAATGAGTTAAACAGGGCAAATCATTTCATTTTGTTATTTGCTTTGAAGGAGCTAAACTTTCATCCTTAAGAATTATCCATCCTTGCCATTTTATTTATTACCTGAAGTCATAATTTTCTGTTTGACATCTCTTAATTGGTTTTGGAAATAATTATGTCACAGATGGAGACATTTATGACTTCAGCTCTGAAGCAAGAATAGGACAAGTGGAATTCTGAGTCACATAGACTAGCAAGTCATGTAGATGGCCTCTGGTTCCAATGTCTTTCAAAATAAAAGAAACAATCACCCATTTCTAGTAATGAAAGTTGGCGTGTTTAACCTCATATTTACTCCCCAATAGCACATGATCTTTGAAAATGTTAAGCTGGCCCTATTCAGTTTTTTTTAAAGCTTTGCATCTCTTGTGAAATGAAGGATACTGTAAAACTTAGGCACTAAAGAGGATTATTGATAAAAGAAGTTGTAGAATATAGAATATAGACTCAAAAATAAATCTGACAACAAATTTTAAGACCTAATTTTATAACTCAGAAACATCTGTTTTAAGTGTAGTACCCTGTGCAAGACATGAACAGTGGTTAATAGCTTTAGTTTAAATCAGTGAATTCTGTTCGATTTTATACAATCTTTGATATCTGAAAGGCTAAATAGTGAATTAAAGTAAACTCTAGACCCATTCTCAACAACATTATAAATGTTGAATGTTATCAGTTCAGTTGTTTAGGGTCTTGCAATCCACATTTTTTTAAGATAAATGTGCTTCTTAACCATCTTCATCAGTGACTTAATTGATGGTGTGTGTTCTCTAATCTCAAAGTCCAGAGAAGTCATCCCTAGCTTTTGTTAATTGTACATTGTCAAAAAATTTAACCTGGTACTCCCCAAGTCTGGATATTTATGTATGAATATGTATGCTAATGTATTGTACATTGAAAAGCATAAAAGTTTTAAAGAATGAGGTAAAAATGAAAATAAAAGCTTTGAGATTTTTCCCCCTTTGCATTCTAGTGGATCTTCTTATGCTCTACTTTGGTTGTCACTAAGTTAGAATATTTAGGAAATGAGGGGAGGGGCAGGTGCTGGGGCTCAAACTCAGGGCCTTGTGCTTGTGAGGCAAGCTCTCTAACCACTGAGCTAAATCCCTGGCCCCACTGTCCATTTTTAAACAATACTTTTTACACTGTTTCAAGGTTGCTTTCAGTGTATTCTTGGGGCAGTTTTTCTCATTTGCTTAGAGTGAAACCCACCCTTCAAGTCCTTAAACACAACTGAAATAAACAAATATATGTCTGATCAGGAGAGAAAGAAAATTTGATGTTGCTGTAGACAAATTTACTATTTAAAAAGAAATATACATTTCATGGGAAGAAACCATTTTAGAGTAATGGTAAAGCATAATGTGTTTTTTTTGGTGGAGGTGGGGGAATTGGCTGGCCTTCCCTTTGCTGAGTACTGTGGCTTTACCAGGGCTATTAACTCTGCTGATCAGTTATGGCCATTTTGCAGATGTAGAAACAGAGGTTCTGGAAGATAACTTGCAACTTAGATTTAGACCAGTTTGTTTCAAATCAAAAACAAAATTCCATTCTACATTGCTGTCTCAGTATTAAAGCATTAGGTTCTGGAAGGTTAATATTTTGGGTTAAGTTTTTCTTTAATCATCTGAGTTGGGATACTGTACTTGTAGTGTTACATAATTTAAAATGTCACTATCCAAATTAATTTACTTAATAGAGTTTTGGTGTCTTTACAGAAGACACAGTTATTGTAATATAGTTCCAAGTGGTCTAAAAATTCACTGTCATTTATAATTCAGAAAGTTAATTTGCATATATATTAGCTTTAAAAAACAGATACTATGAATTTGTAGGTGTTAGATTTTTAAATTTAGTTTATAATAGTTCGTTTTAGCTCTGGGACCATTGGGAAAGATTCAATTACTGTAATTGTTTTACAAGTGGGTGGAGAATCTACTGCCTTTTCTTCCTGCCTTATTCAGCTAATAAACCTTTCTGATTCATTAGGGAGGAAATGGGAAATAAAGTGGTAATTTAAGAATGTATTTTCTACCTCCTGATTACCAACAACCTGAAAATAATCCAGGGAGCCACATTATACTCTGTTAGACACTGCTTATAGGTGGTGGTTCTCCATCTTAAATTTTCAAGAAAACTAGAAATTAGTTCTAAGATGATATTAATAATTTTTGATTTGGTTTTTGAATATTTTTGATGTTTGTACAAATTGAACAGTTATTAAAGATTTAATACATTTGCCTTTAACTGAATGCAAAAAAAGTTTTAGAATGCATGTTGTTTTGTTTTATGCCTTTTTTTTTTTTTTTTTTTTTTTTTTTTTTTTTTTTTTTTTTTTTTTTTTTTTTTTTTTGAGGTTTTGAAGTGGGATCTCTTACTGTGTCGCCCAGTCCTGGGCACCGAGTAATTGTTCCACCTCAGACTCCCGCTTTTCAGTGACTGGGACTACAGGTGCATGCCAGAATGTATGTTTTAATATAAAAATACATATTGTAAATTATACCAAAGTGGCTATAAGAGTCCCTATTCAGCTGTGGTATACTGGAAAGAACTAGCAATCAGAAGTAGATACTAGTGATTTCTGATTACTCTGTGCCAGTGATTTACTCTGGTCTTGAACAGGTTACCTAGGTTCCCTAGGCTTCAGAGAGTTCTCTTTTGCAGCTCTACATAATCATATCTACAGTATCCCTACGGACTTTGAATGATACACAAGCTGGAAGTCATAAACATGTTACTTTCGTTAAAATAAATCATATTAATTTGGAACCATTCTATTTAATACTCTTCACCTTATTTCAGCTTTCATAGATAGTTTCAGATATTGTGTTCTTCAAGTGTAGAGCTAGAACCAAGTGATAATTAGACGCCTAGCACATTTGCTGTGGTAACAAAGAACCCTAATATCTCAGTGTTACAACAGCCAAGATTTATGTCTTGTTCACAGAGCTCTACTCATTTTAATCATTCAATGATACATGCCAACAGAGCAGCCACCATTTCAAGTATCATAAGTCTCCCTTTGTGCCAGAGGATGAGACTGTTACATAGCACACACTTGTCTTTAAATGTTAGACCCGGAAGTAATATAGTACTTAACATATCTGGTCATACTATATTAACCAAAGTAAGTCATCTGGCCACACCTAACTTCAAATGGGCTAGAACGCACTTCACAATCGTGTATCCACAAGGAGAAAACCAGAATATTAGAAGACTTCCACAATATGATTTTATACCCTAGGCTAGGGTATTATTACCAAATTTTAAGCAGTGTAATTTCCACCATTTGAAGTTTGTAATTTAAACAAAACATGAAAAGAAAATAATGTTCCTAAGATAGTAAGTAAATATATTTAAGGTTAAAAAAAAAAACCTCCTTTGGAAATTCCAAGTAGACCATGGTGAATCTACTTTTAAAACTTCTTTGATTTTCACGTAATCCTAAATGATTGTTTTTTTTTAACTAATGCTTCCCAGATGACCTATCTACCCTAATTTCTGGATTTACCCTTAACTTTTTCCCAGGATACCATTAATTACTATATTGAGATTTGCAAAGATTAACTCTGATATGAAGCCTTTAAAATAATTTTCTAATGTTAAATACTGAGCCCAGCTAAACTAAATTGGAATGCTGATCCTGGCACTGGGAGTCTGAGGCAGGAGGATGGAGAATCACTGAAAGTTCAAGACTAGCCTAAAGTATATAGTGAGACACTATTTCAGAAAAAAATTATGAACCAGATGTACTAAATTGAATGTGCATAGCTTAATGCTGTTTGAATACTTCAAAACTTGATTGTATGACTGATTGTGAGAATTTCAAGTTATACTGCATAAATACAGAACCTCCTTAATACCAGTGTTCAAGATTTAAGGACAATTAAATCAAGAATATATGGTTTGTTGCCTTTGTTCAGTATGCAAGGACTACTATTCATTGCACATAGGGAAGCCTTATTGACCACAAGTAAAGTTGTGTCACAGAAAAATAAGTCTACGTAACAAAGAAAATAATGAAAATGAGGAAAACTACAGATGCACTTAAGTAAGCATAATGGTTTTGGTTGCAAGCAGTATACCCTCTCTCCATGACACTATTCCTTCCCTTTGTCTTACCCTCTAACGCTGTATGAGTTTTACCACTTGTTGCCTGTGACTTTGAACAAATCACTTACATATCTACTCTGAGTCTCAATCTCCTGTTGTGGAAAAAACCTGTTTTGTTTTACTTATTCTTTCTGGTCCCTCCTTTATATAAGACCCACCCATTTGCATACTTCCCTGTCTTCCAGCTTGTAAGGATCAAGTTTGAGAAGATGTCATTGGGTATAAATTTATTGTAAAATTGAAAGTATAGAGATGACAAATTATATATGAGGTAAGGTAAGGGGTGTGTGTGTGTGTGTGTGTGTTGTTTTTTGGGGGGGCTGGTTTGTTTTGTTTTTATTTTTTGTAAGATGGCATCTCACTGTTTTGCACAGCTAGCCTTGAACTCCTGGCCTCAACATTCCTGCCTCAGCTTCCCAAGCAGCTGAGATTATTTGGGATGTGCCACTATGTCTAGCTTAACTGATAAATTTCTTTTATATTCTATAAACCAATTCTGATTGAAACACAAAATTATCATTTTTAGTAAGTTTTTTCTAGGGTATAAATTAAATGATTTTTTTTTTTTTTTT